>JAULBZ010003134.1:0-17109 GCA_032360805.1 Neoturris breviconis
AAAAACTTAATAAAATCGTCTGTGATTGCAGAATAAGCTGGGATAAGTCTTTTAGCATTTTTAACGACAGTTATAGGACGTAAACTTTCTCTAAGTGGAATCCAGTCATTTCCTTCCAAATTTATGATAGATAATGGTAATCCATGTTGTTTGTGATACTTTTCAAGACTCCATGCCAATAAATCACGTACAGGTGGTTCCTCTGTTGTTTCGGCACCAAAGACAGTTTTAAAATCATCTGGATTTGTTGTGTAGGTTTTTTCCTCTTCAAAACCAATCTTTTCACGATATATATTTCCATATTGAGAAACTCTTTGCTCAAAGAATTTATGCATTTTTGACAAGCTATTTTTGTCACGCACAAAATTGAACAATGTAAGCATCGGATGTTTTTTTACTCGAGGTATGTCAGAGTATGATTTAACTTCAATTGTCTTGTTATTATCTTTATGGTAGGTTTGTACTAGTGAGCTATTTCGAATAAAGATGGAACTAACATAATTTTTTCTTGTGAAAAGATTCACGTTATATCTTATTAGTTTAATCATATTCACCTAAAAAAAGGATTACAATAAGCATAATTATTATAGGAAAGTGTGAAAGTTATCAACTTTCAACTATCCAAACCAAGGATAGGATTTTAGGGTTGCTTCACAAACTTGTCTAACAGAGATGACACGTGCAGGTACTGCATGTCTGCTTCCAACTGAGTGTTTGGAAGGCAGTGTGGGCCTCTCAATGATATTTGGAATGTGATTTTCTGCATACTGTATTTCCTTGTTTTAGCATGCACTCAATTAGGCATGCCCCTCGTATTAGCGCCCCTTCTAACAAGAATTATTTTAAATAAGCAGTCTCCTTGATTTGGTTTCTCCCTTCGATTAAGTGCCCCAAATAATAATAATAAGAAATAAAAGTATTAAAAATATAAAGGGCATAACTAGTGTGCACAATTATTAAGAATAACAATAAAAAATTTATAGTGTAATAATAGTAAATATAAAAAAATGTAATAAAAATATTATTTTCTGTCTCCTTAATTTTCTACATGTTTCAACAATTGCCCCCTTGAATAAGCATGCCCCTTGATTAAGTGACCCTCTTCATACTGTGTGTTTGTGCTACAATAACGAAATATGGTAGATGTTCCTAATTTCACTTTAAAAACATTTTACTATTTTGAAATTTAGTAACATCATATAAAGCAAGATTTCAGAAGACTCACCAAATAAATTTCCATTGTGTCTACTCGGGACTGAGAATCGGGCAAAAAGGGTTCAAATTCCATTATAGATCTAGTGAACTGAAAAGGCATGGTACCATTCTTTAATTTGTATCAGCATTATAAGCAATAATGAGACTGCTGATCAAGATTTTTTGATTTCCTCCATTCAGGACCAAGTATCATCATACAATGGTCTCAACAAAATGATGACATCATCAGAAAAGTGCTGACATGTGCACTAATATATTTATGTATCATTGTTTATATAAGAATGGTCTATAACCCTACCAAGTTTGGTGGCAAAAGGATTTGTGGTTCTCCTAAGGAACGGGACCATCTCAAAAATAAATTATACAGAGGAGAGTGCTGAGTCAATTATTTGCAATGGATTGGTTTCTTTACTCTGCAGAAACAAATCCATTGCATATTCGTTGATCTAACACACTTTTGTATAAATTTCAGACTAGATAGGGCTAATGACATAAAATATCATGAATGTCACATAATCATGTCGGCAAAAATCTGTTCAAAGTAAGCAAAATAACGTTTGAACAACGTTCAAAGAACATTGTTCTAATGTTATTTTGCTGACTTTGAACAGGTGATCTATTTTTTAAAAATAACATGAAATTAACTTCTGTGCTTAAAGATTTACAATTCATTTCGGCAACTTATCTCCATGATTATACTGAAAATCCCAGAAATAAATTCCTTCTTATATATCTATTTGATTCTTTTATAACATTAAGTATAATTATAATACTACACTATTAAATTTTGATTGTTTTTATACATTATGTTTTAGTCGAAAGGGAATTGAGAAATTGTATCATATCATAGATATATAATTATTTCATACAATGCAACAAACAAGGTTCGTTTGACTCAAATTTGACCACTTATACTTTGTGGCTGTTAGACAAACGTTCCAAACTATAATGTTAAAAGCTAAATAAACAAAGAAAACTAAAAGTATAAACAAAGATTATCTGAATGCAAACAAGCATTCTAACATCCTTGATGAATTTAGGCAGTGGTTAAGCAGTTGTGTTTTTGATCCAAAGGTACCCGGTTCAAATCTATCCTCAGGTGAAAATTTTGAGTCACATTCCTGGAAACATTGCAATCTACCTGTTCCCCTGTAAAGTGGTTTTGACCATCAGGGTAAAATAATGTAGGTTGACTCTACCAACTCTCTCGCACTCTGAGGGAAACCCACCAACATCCACCTTATATGCAAGTGATAAAACACAGAACAAGACATAAACAAACAAGTCAAAATTACTAAAGATTTTGACATTTCAGTCATACAGTATTTCGTTTTCATTGAATGAAGATGAAACATTTTCATCATATTTCGGTTATATTATTCTACTTCATAATAAACAGTTAAATTCCCCCAAAAAGACTTACATTCTCCAAAAAAAATTCAAAATTCTGTTCTTATAGCTCAGGTGAATCTGACTCTCATGCATAATATGGTTAATATGCTCATTTTGGTCAATTTATCGGTTAGCTAATCCAATTTTCAATTATTATGTTCTTTTAACATCATTTTTTTAATCTCGTTTTTCCAATCGAAAACTTACTGGTTTATTTGCTACGAGTGACATTTGAAATACAGAATCAATGTCCTTAGTGACAGGATAAATTTTATAGTTTTTAATGAACTTTGTAAGAAATACAAGCATTTCATTCTCTGCTAATCTTTTTCCGGGGCAATTCCGCATACCATGTCCAAATGGTAATACAGTAAATGGGTGCGGCTTAGTTTCATTTGGACACTCTTTTTGTACAGATCGCATCCATCTTTCAGGCTTAAAATCATCTGCATCAACAAAATACTTATTTTTGTCACAGCAATCTATAAGTAACAAAACTGTTCTCCCTGCTGGCACATGATACCCTGATAAAACAGCATCGCTTCTGAGTTGTCGTGAGTGAATGGGAAATAATGGTTTTGTTCGATAAACCTCTTTTAGTGCCCCTCGTACATATGGTATGTTCTGCAGGTGAGATGCATTCAATTCTTCATCCCCTATGAGATTTGTGATCTCTTGATACATTTTTTCTTGGACCTTTGGATAATTTGAAAGTTGTATAATGGTCCACAAGGTAGTTTCTGAAACAGTTTCCACAGCTGCTTTTAAGGTTTCAGTTACCAACATGAAGCATTCTTCTTCTGATAAACCAGTTTTATCCACGACATACTGTTCATATCTATCAAAAAGAATCTTACCACTTTTCAATGAGTTACTCATCAATGTTTCGAAGGCTTTCCATAAATCTGTATTCAATTTGCGATGATGTGGTAAACTTGTCTCAAGAATTGACCATTTCTTAAAAAATCCTGTGATACATTCATACAGCGTTTTTATTGCCGGATCGATTTGATTATAATCACCAAACATACCAAATCGTTCTTTATACATTGTCATGCCAGCGCACTCAAATGTCCATTTGTTAAGATAACTTACAAAATCATCTACAACATTTGTATTATTTCTTGCTATAGTTTTATCTAAAAACTTAATAAAATCATCTGTGATTGCAGAATAAGCTGGGATAATTCTTTTAGCATTTTTAATGGCAGTTATAGGACGTAAACTTTCCCTCATTGGAATCCAATCTTCTCCTTCCAAATTTATGATAGATAATGGTAATCCATGTTGTTTGTGATATCTTTCAATACTCCATGCAATTATATCACGTACAGGTGGTTCCCCTTTGGTTTCGCCACCAAAGACAGTTTTAAAATCATCTGGATTTGCTGTGAAAATTTTTTCCTCATCAAAACCAATCTTTTCACGATATATATTTCCATATTCAGAAACTCTTTGCTCATAAAATTTATGCATTTTTGACAAGCTATTTTTGTCACGCACAAAATTGAACAATGTAAGCATCGGATGTTTTTTTACTTTAGGTATGTCAGAGTATGATTTAACTTCAATTGTCTTGTTATTATCTCTCTGGTTAGTTTGTGCTACTGAGCTATTCCGAATAAAGATGGAACTAACATAATTTCTTCTTGTGAAAAGATTCACGTTATATCTTATTAGCTTAATTCACCTAAATAAAGATTAAAATAAGCATAATTATTACAGGAAAGTGGTTTGAATTAGAAAGTTAAGAGCCGCTTCAGAAAATTTAAAATGAAAAAAATTCATCTCACAGTGATTTCACGTGCTGGTACTGCACATCTTCTTGCAACTGAGTGCTTGGAAGGGATTGTGGGCCTCTCAATGAGATTTCGAATGTGAATTTCTGCATACTGTATTTCCTCGTTTTAGCACGCACTCGATTAGGCACGCACTCGATTAGGCATGTTCCTCCTAAGAAGAATTATTTTAAACAAGTAGTCTTTTTGATTAAGTGCCCCAAATAATAACTAATAATAACTAATAATAATAAGAAGAAGAAATAAAAGTAATAAAAATATATCAAAGGCATATTATTAGTGTACACAATTATTAAAAATACCAGTAAAAAATTTATAGTATAATAATAGTAAATATATAGAAAAATATAATACAAATATTATTTTTTGTCTCCTCAATTTTCTACATTTTTCAACAATTGCCCCCTTGAATAAGCATGCCCCTTGATTAAATGCCCCTCTTCACACTGTGTGTTTGTGCTACAATAAAGAAATATGGTAGATGTGCCTAAGTTCATATTAAAAACATTTTACTATTTTGAAATTTGGTAACATCATTTAAAGCAAGATTTCAGAAGACTCACCAAATAGATTTAGATTTTGTCTACTCGGGACTGAGAATCGGGTAAAAAGGGTTCAAATTCCATTGTAGATATAGTGAACCGAAAAGGCATGGTACCATTCTTTAATTTGTATCAGCATTATTAGCAATAACGAGACTGCTGATCAAGATTTTTTGATTTCCTCAATTCAGGACCAAGTATCATCATGGTCTCAATAAAAAATGATGACATCATCAAAAAAGTGCTGACATGTGCAATAATATATTTATGTATCATTGTTTATATAAGAATGGTCTATAACCCTACCAAGTTTGGTGGCAAAAGAATTTGTGGTTCTCCTAAGGGACCATCTCAAAAATAAATTATACAGAGGAGAGTGCTGAGTCAATTATCTTGCAATGGATTGGTTTCTTTATTCTGCAGAAACCAATCCATTGCATATTTGTTGATCTAACACACTTCTGTATAAATTTCATTCTAGATAGGGTTAATGACATAAAATATCACGAATGTCACATAATCCTGTCAGCAAAAATCTGTTCAAAGTTAGCAAAATAACGTTTGAACAACGTCCAAACAACATTGTTCTAATGTTATTTTGTTGACTTTAAACTCATTTTGAATTATAATTATTTAATGGCTAAGTCAACTATTTAAAGTTTGGATAAACTTTTTATTGAGAGTGGTCAAAGTTTCATGGAAATCAAAATAGTAAAAACATACTGTTAGTGGTCAAAGTCTCATAGCAAAATTCAAAAACCAACAACATTGTTATCTGCTCTAAAGATGTTTTATTTCTATTTTGTTTGTGTTCTTAAATAATGGGCACTGAACATGAAGCCTTGTAATGTTCTTACGGTGTTCTTAATTTTTAGACGATTTTAAGTGGCCTTTCAATCTATAATCGTTGTTCTTATAAAAAAAAGTGTGTATTTAACAACTTACCTACTATTCTTAGTGTAACTGTGTTTGTGTTTTGGAGCTCTTTTTGTTATTGATTATGTAGTCATAAATTTACGATTTACACTTTTTAAAGTAAATATTGTCTATACCACAAGGCTTAACTTACAATAAAATACTGTTGTTGTTTAATTTTATTGTTTTGTTTACTCATTCTTGTTTATGTTTGTAATGTGTTATTGTCGCCAACAAGAAGTAACGAAACGGAACTGTATAAACAGTTTCAAGTAGCTTGGGAGCTAAATTTATTTAAAATATAATATAATCAAGTATTAGGTATATACCTAGTATGCACTGTGCTGTGGCTGAGTAAGATCTTAGAAACCACATCATTACAAATATCTGTCAGCCAAATAACTATCCTTCGGCAGCTGACATAATTTCTAATCCCACACTAAGCATGATTTATTTACAACGGTTCTAAACACATTATTGAACTAACTCTGTGAAGATGGTACTCTTTAAAAAAAAAACACAAAGCTCCCACAACAAAAATAACTTATTATGAAAAATAAGTGTAATATGATTATATTTAATGGTTCATCGAACAATAACATATAAATTCAATAAATTGCATCTCTACTTTCAATTGTCATAATAATAAGTTATCTATATGTAGCTATATCATAATAAAGGCTGTATTTATACTATACGAAGCAACCAAAATACAATAATTGAATGAACGTAACTAAAAAACCCTTTGAAACAATAGATTTATTGTCAATATTTTTCTAATGAAAGCAATTTTGATTTAAAATGTCTTGATACAGGTTGTGCTTTAGTTTAAGTTTTTTTTCTTCTACTAGCAAGTAAATAAATCTCGGTCTGGGTGCAGCCTAGCCATGCTCTAGCTAGGTGGGCAAGGAGGGAGCCGATACCTGGACATTCACATGAGTGTCCGGGGTAAAAAGATTGTTTTTTCGTCAACCAATCCCGGACTTCCAGAGATATGCTGGACATGTCCGGGGAGTGTTCCGAGGGGGTGAATCCGTGACTTCATCAAGTTGGAAAATTACCCCTGTGCACCCCTGTACCTCAGGGTAAATCAATAGTTTTTTTCAAATCCTTGGACATCCCTCCTGGCACCTGCCACACAAAAATGTTCTGCTTGATTAATCACAGGCCTTACACAGCTTTTTTTTAACTTTTATTTAACTAAGATGATAAAGATGAAAGGTAACCTTTACCATAAAACTATAACAAACTTCACTTCATTTTCTCTCAAGTTTTTGGACACATAAACTTCAGCATTGCTGTTCCTCAGGATGGTGTGATTTCTCTTCAGAAATTGCACGATTTTGTCACTTGAAAAAGGTTATAGAATTCTTAATTTCTTCAAATACTTTTGATATGTCCTGTATGAAAGGCAAGTCATTACTTTTCATAGCAAGACGCACACGTTCAAACATGTCTGCAGTAGCCATGCCTGAACGAAAAGGTCCTCTGCAGGATGTGTGATGATTTTCCAGATTTTACAAAATGTTATTTTGACTCTTTAGCCATTAGATATTTTTAGCACCATGAAAAGGGGGAATTGTCGTCGGAATGCTCTTAACCAATGAGAATAGCTAATTTAGAACCGGGAAAATCGGAAGAATCGGGAGACAAGAGCAAGGAGAAGGCCTGCTGCTGCTACGCAAACTCATAGAAATATGCCTCATGAGTTTTTATGGTTGACCAAAATTATGTCAGTCGCGTGCCTGCTTTTGACGTACACTGTATCTGCCCTTGTTTTCGAGTATAATTTTCAGATTTGACCAAAAGTAATTCACAAACATTTCACGAAATCTGGTAATTGTAATATTGACTATTTTTCTTTAGAACACATCACATGTTGCGGTTACTGGTTTATTGAAAGCTTTAAAGTTAGCTCATAAGAATTATGGAAGGTATATAATTGCACAAGATATGTGATTTTAAATTTTATTATATTATAAAAATAAATTAATAAATATCTTCCAGTAGTCAAATAATCTATGTGGAGGAGGAATTTTTAAGCATAGCTTCAGGCTATAAAGCCAATACTTAAAAACCCACTCCTCCACACTGATTATTCAAACTTATTTAAATACTGATTTCAATCCTATGTTTCTCATTTTAGTTTTGCTTGGTCAAAATTAATTACACCTTCTGTTGATCTCGCTCAGGATGGGTTTATTGTATCTAATTCTACTGGTAAGTGAGACAAATTATCGCACTATTTTATAATAATGAGAATCAAAACTTTTGCAGTGGTGGAAATAAGAGTATAATAATCACTGTGGAGGAGGAATATTTTAGTATAGCTTCCTTGAAACTATGTTCAACCAGTAATTTAAGGATTGCAGAGCGTGGATGTACCACTATGTTTGCAAGTGAAATTTTAAGACAGGCAAGTCGGCAGAGGAACACAGGCAACAGGCAGGACTGAACTGAGGAATAGGGAAGGCAACAGAACCAAGGCACCAGATAAGGACCATAGACAAAGGAAAGATCCTGGTAGAAGAAAAGCACAGGCAAATGGACAAAGAAAAGGCATCAGAACCCAAAAGGCACCAGACAAGGATGACAGGCAAGGAAAGATCCCCGGCAGAGGCAAAGGAAAAGCAACAGAGGCCAAGGCACCAGACCAGGATCACATGCAAACGGCAAAGGAAAGAACCCCAAAAGAGTAGCAATGGTGCAAGAAGAATTTAGTCCCCCGGCATAGAAATTAACAGTATGAATTAGGTGTTTAGGACCTCTTTATATGGAGCTCAAAGTATGAAATATGTATATTTTGTGTCGCCTATCAGATATTGGATAAAGAAAGCAATATATTGGTTAGGAGTGATAACTCGTTTGCCATATAAATTCTCTGTCAATATGACTGTAGAAATAGGAATGAGACACAACATCATATCAGCGAGTTATATTGACTTAGTGATACATTGAGCTCCATATAAAGAGGCCCCAAATTCTTTAAGACAAGGAAACCAATCAAACGAAAGTTTTATATTTCATAGCTTCGAATATCAAAGAAACATTTGCTGATTTACCGAAAAACATCAAAGATATTTTCACTATTAATGGATCAGTAATAAAGGTGATTATGGATTTTGAGTCATGTACTTTTTTAACTATATTTGGCCTGGGCCTTTCGTATGCCTTTATTTGGCCTATATTTCTCTGAAACTACTAATGCTAGAAGCAAAAAATTCCTGGCAAATTATTCTCTGACACAATTACTTTCTATTTCTGACAATGAACACAGGAGCCATAACATTTGATTGAGTAAAAATATTTTTTAATTTTGTTTCCGGATTCGAAAAGACAATTGAATTCTTTTTCATAGCTATGTTAAAATTATTTTATGAAATTGACATCATCAGCCAGTATTGAGGGCCAAATCTACCAAAATTTATTTAGAAGTTATGATGTCAACTGATTCATTATCATACCATTATCCAATCAAAAGTTATGACAATGATGTTATAAGAATTTCACCACAAAATCAAACGTTTTCATTGTTGGGTTTCAGATACTACGGTTATCTTAAGATGTACTGATCATGAAATTTTAGCTATAATGTGTCTAATAGATAAATAATAATAGTAGTAGAGTTGCAACTTGCTATCCTATATATTTTCAGAGTTTGTGTAGGAGTTTGTTTCAGTATAGTGTTCAACTAACCCAAAACATTTCTCCACAGGCAATATTCGACTTCAGATTTGTGTTCAAGCCCGAAAATAACTGCCAGACATCACCTGTGGAGGAGTGTTTTTTAGTATAGTTTTCAGCTTTGAAGCTGAAGACTATTCTCAAAATACACAGAGTAGAGTGTATTATTACTTTTCATGCCAGTGGCTTTTTTGTAAGTTATCGTGTGGACAGTCAAACAGATAAAGTTTTTTATGTGTCATTCGTTTAGGGAGGACATCTTCTAAAACTACCTTCATTAGCAAAAACTCTTACTCGTGTTATAAAGGATATCAACTACCTGGAAAAGGATATTATCACTACCGTAAGAACTTATGTGTTTCACTATTACTGTTTAATCAACCAATAACCTTGTCTTGTCTTGTTCTTTTCTTATTAGTAAAGGTTATAATGCTGGTTGGTATATAATATAATAACTAAAAAAGCACTCCTCCATAGTGAATATTTGTTCTTATTTTATGTAGAAATCACATTCACTCATAACCTATGTGAAGGAGGTTTGGTAGGTGATAATGTCAATCTAAGGTTGAAATAAGGGTAAATAATCACTGTGAAGGAGGGATTTTTGAGCATCGCTTTAAGCTTTGTTCTCTAAAGGTATACTCAAAAATCACTCCTCCACCAAAGTGATTATTTGAACGCTGACTGCAAAAATAGTATAGAGTATGTTGTAAAACAATAATAGATCATGTAGGATTAAGTATCTTCCATGATCTGCTCTTATTCAGACTACCATTATCTCAGATACTTTACTCTTTTATAGGTTACATCTAATAATGGTATGATGAGTTCCGACGATTTCAATTCTTATAATCCATTGATAAAAGATGCAATTGCTTCAACATTTAAAGGTATTTGTAGATACGAGAACAGCCTAAAAATACATTTTACAGAGAAGAGTATGTTAAAGATTATGAGAGTGATAAGTTTCTTCTATGCAGTTAAAAATTTGTGGATTATGGTCTTCAAGCCTGAATATATATATAACTACCAGATATCACCTATGCTAAACTCAAAAAACGCTTCTCCATAGGTGATGTCTGGCAGTTATATAATAGTCTTTGGTTTTAGTTACAAGAAAGTTATTTTTTGGCATCAAATTAACGTTAGAACAACATTCAAAGAACGTGTTCTAACGTTATTTTGCTGACTTTGAACAGGTTTTTGCCGACTGGGTTATTGTTCCTAAAAAGAGATTATCTCAAATATAAAATTTACAAAAAAGAGCAAGCCTGAATGTAACACTATACTCAAAAACACTCCTCCACAGGTGATGTCCGACTGTTATTTAGGCTTGAAGAGTATTGAATCATGATCTTGTAACAGATTGGTTTCTCTTTACCAAAGAATCCAATCCATTGCATTCTTGATGACCTAATTTTATGCTGTACAGCCATAATCAGCCATCGGCGTTCCTAAGCTAGGCAATCCTACAATTAATAACAGAGATTCTCCCATGCTAAGTGCTAATCTTAGAATACTAGTAAAATAACTAATGTTCAGTGCTATAGAACCTGTAATTCAAAACTACATTTACCGTATTTCTCATTTTTACACCCTTCCCCCTACATCCTTCCTTGAATAAGTGCCTCTCATATTAATGCCTAACCTAAAAAGAATTATTATAAATAAGCACCCTCCCATTGAATAAGCACTTACATTATTATTGCCTAACCTAAGAAGAAGTATTATAATTAAGCACCTTCTCTCTTGAATAAGCACCTATCCCCTTGATTTAACACCACACCAAATAAAAGTAATAATAATAGCAAAACAAAACAATATATTATAAAACTAAAAAGGGACAATATTATATTATTTTATTTTGATTTATGACTTATTCTTTTTCAATTTTGCACGAGTTCAAATAAGTACCCGATCAAATTTCATAAGCCGTTTCTAAAAAAATTAAAATGGTGTTTTTTTGAAAATAATTATTTTCTTTTCATTATTTAGATCATAAGGTGGTTTCATCTTCACTTCCATCACATGGTGCACTCTTAATATCTGCATTGAATATACTGAATGATCTACCCGACAGAAATACATCTCTCACGTATGAATACATCATAGAAGTAAGTGAGACATATTTACCTTATTGGTAATTGTTATGGATAAAAAAATGTATGTTTACAATTTACGACAACTGCGATTATCATTTTCTGTATAATTTGGATTGACCATTGTTATCAAAACTAGACATTATGTGGTTTATCTATTATTTTAGTTTTTTTTGTTTTTCCTATTTTTTATTGGGTTTACCCAGGGTAAAAACTCGCTGTTGTTCTAGCATCTTTACTGTGGACTTTGAACAAGTTTTTGATCACTGGGTAGTATGGTTTTTCTTCTAAATCGTATAGTCCAGCTCAAAAGTAACTTAACAAATTCATGCAAAAATATGAGAATGCATTATTATCTAACATGGACATTTTCTTTGGTTTACAAATGTTGAATTAATTACTTAATTAAATTTTAAAAAACAGGAGCAATAACAAGCCTCAATAAAATGGTTGGATATTACCTGTGGAGGAGTACTGTTTTCAACTTTGCAGCCAAAAACTGTACTCAAAAAACAGTTCTCCACAGGTGATGTCCGACCGTTACATTGAGGCTGGCAATAACCTTTACCACCCATGTTGAAGAACATGCATCTTTATCTCAAATGTTCCTGTAGGATTTTGTAAAGTTTTATATACCTCTGATATAGAACTTATAGAATTAAAGTTTTTTTGTTGTTGTTTTTAAGTCGTTAAAAGTTGTGTTCCACAAAGCAAAGCTACTTGAAGTTGCTGATGATAGTGAAAGAGAAGCAATAACTAAGGACCTACTGAGGTAAGAATGCTAAAGAAATCAAAGCCAAGCAAACTCGTTAATATAACACCAGGGGTTAAAACAACTGCCCGGCATCGCTGTGGAGGAGAGATTATTCAGAATATTTTCTGCCAAATTGTCTTAAAACGTTCGGAAATAAATCTTTCCTCATCAGAAATGACTGGTAATTGTATTAACCATGTAAAACAACATTCTGTACAGTTTCTTTTGTAGAATTTACCAGTAGGCAAAAATCTGCTCAAAGTCCGCAGTATAGACACTAGAACAACGTCGAATGAGCAAGTTTTGGCCCACTGAGTACTTTCTCTAAATAACTAAGTAATTCTAAGACTTGTATCTAATAAAGACAGGGTTGCTATTACACAAGGACAAAGATAAAATAAAATGGTACACAACCGATCAGTTATGAAATCGTTGACTCCATACATTGTTTTGTTATTTCTTTCAGTGACGCCTTTGCAAAAAATCAATCGGAAGCAATTCAGACCCAAATCAGAAAGCGACCACCGGTTATATACACAAGGAAAGTACCTAAGATTTCATCATCCAAAGTTGCTGTTATTGATCGAGATGGAACATCAGTATCAGTAGTCTGGTAAGAATTGTAATACCGTGGTCGAAATAAGATCAAATAATCATCACTGTGGAGGAGTGATTTTTGAACGCAGCTTTAACCTGAAGCTATGCTCAAAATCCCTTCTTCACAGTGTTTATTTACTCTTATTTTCACTACTGTAATACATACTACTATAAGTAAATACTGTGAAGGTGTAATTTTTGAACTCTCCTTCACAGTGATGATTGTTCTTAAACACTACATTATTTATATTTATACAAAACTAATGTTTAAATCAATAGTATCCAACTCTGAAAATAGTTGCCATACATCATCTGTGGAGAAGTGATTTTGAGTAGAGTTTTCAGTTCCACCTATGTTCAAATTCACTCCTCCACTGATGATGTCGGACAGTTTAGGCTTTGTATCTATCTATGGAAAAGTTTTGTATTTGATTGGTTACTTGTGACAAAAGAATCACACCTCCACAGTGATTATTTGCTCTTATTTTGACCACTTTGCTGAATGTAAAATGTTCCTCATTTCTTAGTGTGCAAACACTTGTTCAAAGTCCGCAGTAAAGATGCTAGACAAACGATGAATACGTTGTACTAGCGTCTTTACTGCGGACTTTGAACAAGCTTTTACCCACCACTCATTTAGTTCATTGGGTAATGTATTTGGTTCAAAATTGATGACAGATGGTGGTGTTCTTTTAAATAATGGTATTGATATGTTCACCTCGAAAGAAAAGGTATGTATTTACAGCTCTAAATAATCACTAAAATCACTCGAATGTAATCATAGTGCGGTATTGATTTTTTTTTTATATTCTGAAGCTATGCTCATAGATAATGCCTGTAACCAAGTGAACAAAAACTTGTTTAAAGTCCACAGTAAAGATATTAGAACAACATCGAAAGACGTTGTTTTAGCGACTTTACTGCAGACTTTAAACAAGTTTATGCATACTGAGTGACCTGTCACCTCAATCTAATAATCATTTTATCGCATGCATATTGATATTTAAACAAAATGTCAATGCAAACTAAAGATGGAACTGGATTAGTGTATTCCCTTGTTAACCTTTTTTGCTGACTGAGAGATAATCTAACTAGACTGAGATAATCAAGTTTTAAACAAATCTATAACACTAACTACTAAAAACCTGTTGTAATACCATGAATTTTCAGTTAATCCTCCAGTCTTGTTTAAGCTCCTTTGCTTATTAACCCCTTTAACTTGAAAATCTTCTATGCTCAAATAGGGACTTGTTAGAGTTTACGGGCTTGTTCGAGAAATATGCAAAAAAGGATTTTACTTTATCAGTGACTTTCCAATGGTATAAATAAGAGCGAATAATCATTGTGGAGGAGTGATTTTTGAAATTTTAGATGATGAGTGTATTGGAGTTATGTAAATTTTCTGCTGGTTATTTTATATTTCGGGAATATATTCTCAGCAGGGTGGAGGCTTATTAGAAGTTACAACAGAGAAAGAAAGAAATAATTCCTGTATAACTATAAAGACTTAAATAGTTATGGAGGCATATATGGAACTGGGGGCTTATTCGAGGATTTACGGTTCCTTCAGACCTTTATCATACCTCACCTAGCACCCGTGGAGGAGTACCTATATTTTGAAGTTTAGTTCTCAGCTTTAGAACACTCCTCCATAGGTAATGTCCGATCGTTATTCTCAGGTTTGCTTAATTTTTATTACGAAATCCTCAATTTACCACACCGTGAGAATAATCAAAAATAAAATCTACATAGGAGAGTACTAAATCAACGATCTTGCAATGGATTGGTTTCTTCGTACCAGAGAAACCAATCCATCACAAGGTTGTTGGCCTAACACACTTCTGTACAGAAGTGAATTTATTCAAAAAAAAATATATAGATTTTTTTAATATTGAAACAATGCTTAGGCTTCTAGTAACTTTATTATAAGATTGAAAAATACTGCGAAAGTTATTGCTTTTTCTCCAAAGAAAAATTGAATTAATTTCAAAATCGTTGACTCGACACCCTCCTACTCATATACTCGTAATTTTTAAACGTTCCTGATAAGCATTATTACTTAGTGTTTGAATAAGACCAAGCATTATTTGAATAATAACAGTGGAGTAGTGACTTTGAGTGTAGGTTCAGGTTCTAAAGCCTGACGCTATGCTCAAATATCACTCCTCCACAGTGATTACTTATTCTTATTTCGGACACTGTAGTTAAAATACTTTATCTATGAATCACCTCTTGCTTTTTGGTTACGTTGAACTAAGGATGTTTGGTTTAACTTATCCCTTCTGTTTTTTCTTCTAGATAACAACTGGGAAACGACCACTCTCATTCATTGCACCTTTGTTACTGTTCGATACAAAAAAGGTATAAGTTCAAACGCGCAAATGCTTTCTTACTACTTTTTTCACGGGGGGAGGAAAAGGGGGGAATTTTGAAGGAGCTACAAACCGATCTTATATTTCCTAATTTTCACCATGCTTTTTGATGAGAGCTACTGTATTGTTATTACGCTGTTAGGGATGCAATGAAGCTGGAAAATCTAGGTAGTTTAAAAAATCAAATTTTGAGTAAGTCCTCCACTGAACCCTTTCCAATCCTGGATTGCTTCTAAGTTCGTATCCATGCGAGTTATGCCCCAGGTGATCTCAATAATTGTAATGGCATCATTTAGAATTCGCGCGAACGTATTCACCTCGTGAAGATCCGCTTTTATATTATTTTCTTTTCTCAAGGCTAATAATAAAAAACGATACGCTTTTGCATCATCAGCTGATATGGAAGGCCTTGCCTCGACTACCCAAGGTGAGCATGACTTCTACCCAGTAGGCAAAAAACCTGTTCAAAGTCAGCAGTAAAGCGTTGTTTAGCATCTTTTCTGCAGAGTTTGGACATTTTTCTGCCCACTTGGTAAAAGTTCTATTTAACGGAGTATCTTCCAATTGATATTTGTATAGAAAAGAATCACTGTAGAGGAGGGATGTTTCAAGCATAGGTTCAGACGTTTTAACCTGAAGCCATGTTCAAAAACCACTCCTCCACAGTTATTATTTGCTATTATCCTGATCACTGTATAGAACAAAATGATTTAATCTTTGCGATTTTTAGCGCTAGCCTGTATAAAGTTCTATTCTACTATATTTTCAGCATTGGTCTGTACAAGTTTTTTTATCGCTTTACTATCTTCTTAGTGTTAGTCTGTACAAGATTTTGTTGTTTTACCATATATTTAGTGCTACTCTGTGCAAGGTTTTATTGCTGCTTACCATATTCCTAACACTAGTCTGTACAGGTTTTTGTTATTATTTTAGCATATTGTTCGCACTAGGCTGTGCTTATGTAGGTTCTAATCAATTTTAAATTTGTTTTTGGCATTTTAACACTATCCCATAAAGTTTGTATTGTTGTCTTGCCCTATTTTTAGTATTAAGTTTTTTAGATTATCTTGGTTTTGTCATATTTCGGCAGTAGACCGTACACGAGCTTTGTTTTGATTTAACTCTATAGAAGGAGCCATCTCCAAAATTCGCTTTAAAAAGCAGATATTTTAGCAGCTTTAAAGAAGTCAAAATCAATAAATTTGAGAAAAAATAATCTATGATGAAGAGTGTTAAGTCAGCGAAGCAGCAGTCTTAATGATACTTCACAATAAATGTATTTCTCCATAGTGTTAATGAATTTGCTCAAAAAGAATATGACACCAAAGCAATCCGTATCGCAACCACGTGTTTTTCCTGAAATACTGACAGAAAGTATTAAAATCGAAGGTTAGCTAACATCTTCAAATATATTTATATCTATTTCCAGTGTTCAAAAACGTGTTCAAGGTCTGCAGTAAAGACGCTAGAACAACGTTTTTAACATTGTTCTAGCGTCTTTACTCCAGACTTTGAACAAGTTTTTTCCCCACTGGGTCATAATCTCCTGAAATTTGGCATTTTTTTCATACAAACGTATATTTAACATTGATATTTAAGGGGGATTATGTTTATCTTGCTCCCAAAAATATAAAAAATAAAATAAAACAATGACTGTTAAAATATTGTAAACAGAGGGTTGTTGTCACGGGGCTCGAAATAACAGCCGTTCATCGCTGTGGAGGAGAGATTTTTCAGAAT
>JAULBZ010003135.1:0-17107 GCA_032360805.1 Neoturris breviconis
ATGAAAACATTGTTCTAGCGCCTTTACTATGGACTTTGAACACGTTTTTGCCCACTGGGTAGAATATCACTCAGCACTCTTCTCTGCAGATTCCAGTGGTTAAAATATTAGAGCCTGTGGAGAAGGGATTTTTGAGCAGCTTCAAGTTATAAAGCTTGAAGCCATGCTCGAAAATCACTCCTCCACAGTGATTATTTGTTTTTAATTTAAATACTGTCATTTATATAAGTAATCCTTACCGTGTTGATTTGCCTACGTTGTTGTGCTGCATCAGCAGAAACAGCAAAAGGATTTGAAGATGATGTAGACGTATTTGGTTTATTATCACTTGGTACATCACTGGCTAAATCTATAAATGTAAAATTTAATTTGCAAAGAAGGATCTTAAGTCAACGAGATTGCAATTGATTGGTTTCATCAGGGAACAGTCCAACAAGCAGAGGCAAGATCGTTCACAAAAACTGCTAGATAGAATCAGTGGAAGCGTTTTTTGAGTATAATTTTCAACTGTCCTGCTGAAAACGTCCAGTGCATTAAAAAACACTTCCAACATTGATGGAGTCAGTTATTGGAAAGGGCGTTAAAAAGAGGGGGCGTTAATTAATAAATACGAAGAGCTGCTTTACGAGATTTTTTATTTAGTCACCTTAATTTTCTACATTTTAAAACAAGCACCTCACCCCCTCTAAAACTGTCTGGGGCTAAGACAAGAAAATATGGTAAATTAAAAAAAAACACAAAACAACAGGACAAATCAACGTATAAATAAAGGCCCTATTGAATGGTGCCAACATGTTGGGTCCAAAAATGTTGCGACTGTTTGGTCGATGTGTTGGGAAATGTTGGGTCATGTTGCATGAAATTTGATTTTAATCAAACTTTTGAGCCAACATTTCCCTTCTTTTTTTAATGTTGGCACCATGTAGTCACCCGATGCAACATTGATAGATCAGCAAATGGTTAGTTAAATACAAAATAATTTGCAATCTTCAAAACTAATCCAATTTCTTGTTACAATGGCGAACATGGCAATAAACATAGAAATGCTTAGCAGCTTTTATAATGTTAGACATTCTTCAAGATGAAAAATGAAAAAGGGGGAAAAATAAGCAATGAATCAGGAGGAGAGTAACGAAATGATGCTTTAGCAACATTATCAAGGAACTGCAATGCGAATATGCGCATGATTTTACGGACATGTTTTAAATGAGCTACGTTAGCTTTCTAGACATTCTAAAATATATTGAGCCTGATATCAGTCATTCTCTAGTCGTCACTTCTTTGGTGGCACTAGGGAGTCACTATAAGGATATATCACTCTCATTCGCCATTATTAATATCCAAGATTCTTAATTGAAAATCTACGTTCAAAATGCGTTCAAAGATGAAGATATAAAATGACTTTCAAAACCGCATTCGAAAAAAAATAGAATATTTTATATGCATGTTGGGTGTTGCAAATTTTAGATGGTATTGGATCCAACATGTTGGCATCGTTTAATAAGGCCTTAAGGTACCTTTCCTGAATTTAATGAAAATATTTATTTTTTTATTTTTGGACGAAAATAACTGTAGTTTGAAGTTATTCACTGCAAATGCAAATTTACAAAAATACTGCAGTGTAATGGTTTCATAACCAATGATTTTTTTCGGCTAATTTTGTCGTTTTCTAAGTTTGCCTTGTTTTCATGTAAAATTCAAAACTCTCGTTCTTTTGATTATACCATCATATTATAGAAAAAATTTACAAGGTCACAAAAAATTGTTTCTAGAAATGTGTCTAATGAACAGTTGTTGTCCTTCCAGTGGGCACAAACTTATTCAAAGTCAGCAGTAAAAAGGCTGTTTACTGCGAGCTTTGAACAAGTTTTTGCCTACTGGGCTGTTTGTTTACATCAAGCTCATGCTGAGTAATTCATAATTCAATGGTCATATATGAAAGGAATTTACAGTTATTATTCCATTTCAAAAATATTATGAAACCCATAATGAACATGCTTACCATCAAGGCTTTTCGAGGCTTTTGATATTGAATCTCTTAGCGGTTGTATTGATAGTTTTGAAGTAGTTCTAGAACGAGATATTGTTTCAAGATTCTCTTCACTTCTTCCTCTTTCAACATTGGGTAAAACATGACTTGATGACACTATTTTTTCACTAAATTGATGATTTTGAATGTTGTTATTATTAGGAATTGATCTTTTATTATGAACAGATGGATTTGTAGGAATTGGAAGACTCATCTGTTTCACAGGCCCTCGTTTACTTTTAGTTGCTTTGATGTCTTTCTTGGTGGGTGGAGCAGGTAAACCTTGACTGAGCTTACCATAACTAGATGGGCGCGGTCGAAATGTCTAAAAAATACAACATGCATAGTTAGCAAGTTAGTAAAGCATAAGCTAAATGCGCGAGCTTAATGCAGTAACCCAGCCAGCAAAAACCTGTTCAAAGTCAGCGAAATAACGTTAAAACAACGTTCTTTGAACGTTGTTCTAACCTTATTTTGCTGACTTTGAACAGGTCTTTGCCGATTGGGAACTAGATAGGCTAATACAAAGGCTATAGTATATGCATTATGTAAATACATTAGAAGAACAATATACAAATAATTTATGCATAGCAGGAAGATGATTGCAGCTGAAGACTGTACTAAATCAAAGGCGATGGTATTGAACTTAACCTGCCAAACCAAGCAAAAGTTTAACCTAGCACATAGAAATAATTCACATACATCGTACAGCATAGTACCATGTATATACTATATAAGAATGCTATAAGGTTCCTATATTCAGGCAGTAGTAGCACACTGGTGGAGTTGTCAACTTGTGACCCAGAGGTAACCGGTTCAATCACGTTCAGCCATATCCTGAGAAGTACTACCACCAGCTCGTTACCTCTGTAATAGCAGTCTGACATGTTCCAAAGCCTCAGAGCTGTTGAGGGGTTGTAAAATATGAGATTGATTGTGTCACTTGGAAAGGGCAAAATAGTTCTTCCTCTCCTAGTAGTGATAAAAAATGAAGTAGCAAAATCTGTACATATTAAAACAATAATATATACTTAAGAGAACACAAATTAGCGATGTGAAGAGGTGCAACCGCCAAGTCAGTTGTAGACCCGTTTCATCCTATATCAGTCCTCATCAGTACAACTAGATTTTGGTGGTTAGAAATTCCCTTAAAGAATCAGGGCATTTACGCTGAGACTTTCTCACAAAGCTAGCATTGTCCAGTATAGAGAATGTAATTCTAAAAATTCTTATAAAAAATTATCTTTATCATTGACATATTTCAAATCTCCCTAAAAATTGAGGAAGAAGCTTACCAAAATACGAAATGAATGCCATAGGCAAAGTCTCATAGAAAATTAACATGTCAATTTTTTTTATAAGTCTCTAACTCTCCTTATCATTTGGGTATGATATTCGCTTTGAATGTCGTCAAATCCTCATAGAATTTTTTTGAAAAAATCCTTTTTTCACCAATACTCGGCCCGAGTCAAATTCCAAAAAACTAGCCAAAGGTACCATAAAATTGCCTAGAACGCCGATACCAAATTTCAGGATGGTGCCACACCTTTTAGTAGGGATCGAAAACCCAAATTAAACCCTTTTTGTCCAAAACTCAGACCAGAGCGAATACAATTGCACGAGTCCTTCCAAAATATAACCTTGCATGCTGGTACTAAATTTCAAAATGGTAGCACTTCAGTAACATAGTCCATTGAGAAAAGCGAAGCTTGACATTACCTGACTTTGAGCTGATTCAGCACTGATATCATGTACGGACATATTACTTGTGTCAAAAGAACTATTTCCAGCATCATTTGATTCTGTAACAGAGTTACCTTTTAATGTTAATTCATTGAAGTTAGTATTAAATATATCGTTACCATTAAAACTACCATCAAATTTATCAGTTTGTTTATTTGTATTGTTACCAGGGTTACTGAATACATCAAATATTTCACTTTGTTTCTGAGTGGAAACATCATTGTCTTTACTAAGATCAGTATTATTAGCATCGTTCTTATTTAAATCATCAAATAATCCATTCGAAAATAAATCTGCGTCTTTTGATTTCGTAACATTTGTATTAGTAGTTTCTTGTATAGTCTCTCTACTTGCAACAACGTTTGATAAATATCTTGAAAACAAGTCATTACTACTGTTATCATTTGGAAAGTCATTAAAATTACCTTGGGTATCATCATTGGTATTATCCTGCTGGTCAGTATTATTTGCAGAAGTATTAATATTAGTTGACTCAACCCCGAATGGATTAAATTTAGATTGGACTGTTTGTTCAGTGGTGTTGCTGAATGGATTACTATACTGCGGAACACTTGCTATTTCCTCACTAACAACACTATTCCAGTCTGGCGTATCCGCAAAGGGATCAGTTTTTGGAAAAAAGTCTTCTTCCTTTGGACTTGTACCAAGTTTATCAAACATATCAAAGTTACTAAAGTTGCCGGTCTCTGCCGGAAATAAACTAATACCACCATCATCTTGCTCCTGTGACGTTTGCCCATTAACTGTTTGTTTCGAATCAAAGTTGGAGTAAGGATCAAATATGGCATCTTGTGAAGTTTGCATGGTGCCAAAACTTGCATTGAATGATACATCTGGTGAAATGGTTAGAACAGGACTAGTTGGATAAGGATTTGTAATAGATTGGAATCCTGGTGTAGTAGGTGGTGTTGTTAGTTGATTCTGTGTATTGCTTCCATCAACGTCAAACATCTAAAATTAAATCAATAAATTGTATAAATAGTCAGAGTTGATTTTTAAGGCTTAAAATAACAGCCGATCATCACTGCAGAGGAGAAATCTTTCAGAATATTTTTAGATAAAATGGGTGAAAATATTCCAAATAATCTCTCCTCCCCAGTGATGATTGGCTGTTACTTCAAGCCCTGAGATATATTATATAGCTCTTGAAAAATATATTGAAATTGAGCATAAATTTGAAAACTGCACAAGATAAAATTTGAGGTATTCGTGCATATAAATCTACCATTTCCCCTTTTTAGTAATAGTCTCTCCGGAGGAGATCATGAAGAACTTTGGAAACCCATGATCATGGGTTGTGGTGTGGATTTTTGGTCGCACGTAGTAACGTCCAATATATATATATATGGTCTGAATTATTCAGTGACGTAAAGAATGTACCAGGTATTGCTCCATGCACAAAATAATATTTAACAATTTCGAAGAGCCGACATAAACTCAACGAAGTAGAATATTTTCGGTTCTGTTGGGTTTGCTTAAAGGTGAATTTCCATCAGAATTTGAAATAAAATGACCATTCTGTAATCTGATTGGTTATGGCATCGAGGTGTTAGTTACGGTTACGCTTGTTTCGGGGTTGGTTTAAAACATGGGGTAGCTATTGGGGTACTAAAAATAAACTGCTGAACATCAACTGTGGAGGAGTGTTTTTTGAGTGGGCACAAAAATTCCCTATGTAAAACGTTGCTCCCTCTCATTTTCTATCTAACGAGTCTACAGTGTGGTGCATGAATATATAAACATTCTCTTTATCAATTATTCATATTATTATAGTTTAAATAATAGAAATAGCCAATAACAGGTGTAGATTAATTTATCAAGGGACACACCAATACAAAGTATAATCAGGAGGTCAGTGTTGTTTGTAATAACATTTCATGTACTTTATATCTGATATTTAATTGGCATTTTATTCTGTCTTACATACATTCGGGTTCCATCACTTCTCAAAAGTCCGCCCTAAAAAACTTAACCTCCATTTAAAATAAATGGTGTTTTTTCTTTTATAAGTACTGGTTCTTTACAAACTTATCAAGCACTTTGTGCTCTACCTCAAAAAAAGGGTACTTTCCCTTTATTTTATGCAACTCAAGCGTCCAAGTAAATTTTTCACTACTGGTTTAAGCTTAAAAACAACCTGGAATGATGAGCTCATTTTCATGCTCTCCTTTACCAACCACTTGAATAAAGTAGACAAAATATTCCAGTTCGTTGAATTTAATTGCCCACACTTGAATAAGCACCCACACTTGATTAATCGACCACCCTCGAAAAGTCATTAAATTAATGAAGTGCGCAAGAAGATTATGCAAAATCCTAAAGTATATGAATTTGTAATGGAATAAATGTATATGAGAATAGGAATAAACTTACATTAGGAGAGGATGAACCATTAGTTTTTGCTTGTTCTTCTACATCACCATCAGATTTTTTACGGTTTAATTCTTTCTTTAAATTGTCGTTTTCACTTTTCATTTTTTCGATTCTTTTTTCAAGACTTATTAATTCTTTATTTTTCTTTGTTTCTGATTTTTCTTTTTCAACGTAACGTCTGTAAGCCATTTGGAATGCTTGACCAAAAGACAGTGTTAGTTCTGCTGCCTAGAGTGTTAGAAATATTTATATTAAAATAAATTTATATAAAGTTAATTAATTACAGTGCTATAAATAAGAGCACACTGTGGAGGAGTGATTTTTGAGCATAACTTCAGGCTATAACACCTGAAACTATACTAAAAAATCCCTCCTGCAAGGTGATCATTTGTTATTTTGAGCACTTCGAAATAACTGTAAGTAATCATTATGGAGGAGGGATTTTTTGAGTATTGCTTTAAGCTTTACAGCCTGAAGCAATGCTCAAAAATCATTCTTCCACAATGATGATTTGCTCTTAATTCAAATACTGTCATTTAACAACTGTCTGTCATACAGTAGTCAGCAGATTTACTTGTTTGAACTTAAAATAACTACACAAACACAATAAACATGATATGCAAATCTTTACGAAACTATTTAACAAAATATATGTATGAATTACAACATACACTTCTATATTTAACATTTAACTGACAGTGAAAAGTGTACTCAAAAACACTCCTCCACACTGGTGATGTCCAAAGTTCACACAGACATTATAGAATATGAAAATGTCTGCCGTAAGTTTAAAATACCATCGCTGTGGAAGAGAGATTTTCCACATGATTATGCTCCTGCCTTTATTGATAAAACAGTTAAAACAATTATAGATGGAAATTTGAATTTTGATTTGAAAATTTGCTTAGACACAGAGTTCAACAGCAGTTGTTGGAATAAGAGCAAAGAATCTGCAAAGGCTACACTGCAAAGCCTAAAGCCATACTAAAAAATCGCTCCTCTATAATGTGGTTATTTGCTATTATTCCATGATACTGCTAAAACACAAGAAAACAAAAACTAAAAAAAACACACAATGAAAGATTAAGACTGATTTCAAAGTAATGATTTTTATAAAGTGGTCATCTTTTGTTATGACAAAATAATGGAAACTACTGAAAGCATCTGACAATAAAGTAGCCAGTTAGTTAGTTTGTCATATTTTTTATTTGATTGCAAAACGGAATTTAATTACTATTAAAATATAAAGAACTTTCTTATCATAGGTCAGGTTTTGTAATTTGCCCTTATTTCGTACACTGTTTGATGAAATAAGAACAAAAAATCACAGCGGAGGAGTGATTTTTGAGCATAGCTTCAAACTATGTAGCCTGAAGCTATGCTTAAATATTACTCTTCCACAGAGATTCTTATTATTATATCTACTTGTGATTACAATAATATTCTTAGAAAGTTTTGTAGTAGATAAATGAAATCAGTGATAAGCAGGATGTCCCTAGAAACTTAGCATTAGAGGTAAAATAAATGTAAATTTGTGAATGTGACAAAACTTACTAAGTCATGATCAATTACATATCTTTGTAAAATAACTGTCATCAAGGCTGTTACAGTATATATAACTGTTGCTGAATTTTTCTTTTTAACATCAAGTAAGACAGTATTTTAAAAAAATTGAGTAACCATAGTAAGACAAGACTTAAAATGACTGCCAGATATCATCTGCTGAGGAGCATTTATTTAAACAAAAACACTCCTCCACATGCGAGATCTGACAGTTATTTCAAGGCTTGTAATGTAAGTTTTAGTAAACTCTAAAATTGAAATCTATACAAAAAACACTCCTCCACAGGTGTGGGTCTCCTCCACAGGTGTAGGTTGACAGTTATTTTTCAGCTTTCATGATTATTTACACTTATTGTAAGCCTTGATTTATTTGAAGATATTTCGAATATAGCTTTGCTAAAATAAAAGTAAATATTTTTCCTAACGTTTCCTGCATCTCACACTCAGTGGTCAAAATAAGAACAAACAATCACTGTGGAGGAGGAATCTTAGAGCATAGCTTCAGGCTTGGTAGCCTGAAGCTATCCTCAAAAATCACTCCTACACAGTAATTATTCACCCTCAATATTTTACTTTTACAACTTTTACTTCTTAAGTACTGAATCAAAACATTCTCTGATATTTCTATCAAAATACAAACATGCATGAAGTTCCATTTTATTATTTATCAAAAAATAATTTTTGCAAACTAACATTTATAATATTAAATGCATTGAAAGAAAGCTTTAAGTGTGCTAAATAAAAATCAATAATTTATGGTTCAATTTTGCTTTCAGTTGAAAAAGATAACTCGTTGTATATTTTAATCAAATTAGCATTAGAATATTGAAAACATTTTTGAAAACATCCAATTCCCTGGACTAGGCCATTTTTATAGATCTTCGGCCTATATATGAACATCGGTCCAATTCTCACGTGCATTTGATATTTGAATGAACACTGATCAAGCTGATGTGTGCACAGTATTAGGTTGAGAAGGGTCATATTAGAAATTGAGTTGTCCAACAATATTCAACATAATAACCTGACATTTCTATCTGACACAATCTGACATTATTTAGGATTTGTCTAGGTCTTTTTTGGACACAACAATATTTGACAAAAAACTATTTATACCATATTACACTATGCCGAAGCAGTGAATGAAATAAAATTAAATAATCACTGTGGTGAAGGGATTTTAGAACATAGCTTCAGACGTTGCAGACTAAAGATATGTTCAAAAATCACTCCTTCACTGTGATTATTTGCTCTTATTTTGACCACTACCGAAGGGTATGTCAACAATCTTTTAATTAGTTGGTTTCATTACGATCAACTGCAAAATTGTTCAGTGGTCAAAATAAGAGCGAATAATCACTGCAGAGGAGTGATTTTTGAGAAAAGCTTCAGGCAACAACACCTGAAGCTACGCTCAATAATCCCTCCTCCAAAGGAAGAGGGATTATTAATTCGTACTCTGTTGTTTCAGGCTACATAGCCTGAAGTTATGTTCAAAATCATTCCTTCGCAGTGATTTTTATTTGCTCTTATTTCAAACATTGAAATCTATACAGTGCTCGATATAAGAGCAAATAATCACTGTGGAGGAGGGACTTTTGAGCATAGCTTCAGGCTACTGCTATAGTAACATAAATTGGAAACAGTTCTTTAAAAGTATGCATTCTTTAACTTCTGTTATAAAGCTGATTTTGTGTCTGATTGGAGAATCTGAAAGGTAATGCTGAAATACGGCGCCAAAACTTAGCAAAAATACCAAAATGTCCATCATCATGTCACCAAATGACATCATGAAAATATGACATCATAATTATAATGTCAACACAAAGATAGTGATGCAAGTCATTGCTAAAAGTTTGAAGACTATTATGTATTAATATTGAATTGAATGAGTTATCAATTTTTGTATTTTTTTATTTTTATAAGGATTTAATAGGCAATTTGAATGGTGGATTCGAGAAATGACAAATAATTTTTGAAGATCATGTGCTATAGCAATGAGAATTTCTAAATATGTATAAATATTAGGATTATACTAAAAGTGAGAAAGTTTTAAAGCTTCAGCATTTAATTACATAAGAAAAGTTATTTAAAATAAATGGCACCCTGGCGGAATCCACCTCCCCTCCCGCCTATAGGGTTAAAATAGACTAACTCACTAATTAAGTTCAAAACGCACATAAAATAATATCAAACTTACTTTTATGGTAAGAAACCATAATGAGAATCAATGAACACACTACAGGAATACTCCTCATTGTTAAGTTGTTACTAAAACTTATATTACATTTAATAACAAATTATGATATAATTGCAACATATTTAACCATAATAAAAATTAATGACATAGCACTTATTCACATCATTAACAATTTGCACTTTGATTATAATACATGCTTTAATATTTTATAAGAACATCCTTAATATCCTTAATATCAGCAAAAAATTAATAACATCTTAGAAGCCATCTCCAAATTTCGTTACCAAAAGCAGATATCTTAGCAGCTTTAAAAAAGTAAAATTCAATGATTTTGAGAAAAAATTAATCTATGAAGAAGAGTGTTAAGTCAATGAGCTTGCAATTGATTGGTTTCTTCGTCCCGAAGAAACCAATCAATTGCAAGATCGTTGATTCAGCACTCTTCCCCTGGTAACGAATTTTGGAGATGGTCCCTAATAAAGAACATCTTGATGCGGAAAATCATTTAATTCCAAAGAACAAGAGGTTCAAGCTCAGGAATGAATGAAAACAACAATGAAAGAAAATATGGAAGAGAAAAACAACAGAATATGACAACATTCCGTCTCACAACACAGGGCAACATATAAAAATTAAGAACACCAAGCCCTAGAAAAACAAAACTGCTAAACATTTATTTTAAGCACTTCAGCCTAGAAACCGAAAGAATTGTTATTTTAAAAAGAACATCAATTATTGATTCCATTTTCTGTGTTCTTATAATTTTTTTTTTTGCACCTTTAAGTATAATTGTGGGTAAAACTTAACACAAAACTTTTGACCTACCTCTTTTTCACAAAGAAAAGCAAAGCAGTTATGCATTTTTGTTTCTTGATCTTTAGCGATAAATGCAAACAACTTTCTGTCAGAATGATCATCTGCACAATATGAGACGCGGTGTAATGGACGATTACAAATCATGCTCTGCATAAAAAAGACATTTATAAAATAAGTATGTAAAGCTCGTTGTAACAATCTGTTTGTAACAATCTGTTTGTAAACAATTGCAAGATAGACTCAATAATCACGTTTTGCACACAAGTGTACTTTGTCATCGTTTGTTTGAAGCCCAGAAGAAGAAAATTAACTATTCGATTTCACCTGTGGAAGAGTGTTTTTGAGTGCAGAGTGTTTAGCATTGTAACCGAAAACTATCCTAAAAAGCAGTCCTCCACAGATGATATCTGACGGTTATTTTGAGGTTTAGCACCAATTACATAATTTTACAAGTCAGAATGAAATAAGAACAATGCTTAAGAAAAGAACAAAATAGTTTACTGAGGTTTTTCGAGAATAATAGTAGGGGTCAATATGAGAGTAAATAATCCCTGTGGAGGAGAGATTTTTGAGCAAAGCTTCAGGCTTAGTAGGATGAAGTTATACTAAAACATCCCTTCACCACAGTGGTTATTTGCTATTATTTTGAGCACGGAATAGATTCATAAGAGACACAACAGTGGTCGAAACAAGAGCAAATAATTACTGTGGAGGAGTGATTTTTGAGCATAGCTTCAGGTTATAAAGCCTGCTCAAAAATTCCTCCTCTACAGTGATTTCTGGTCACTACAACAATAATGTCACATTACCTTTGTCTTAATGTCCAAAATTTTAACAGCATCAATATTAAGATGGAGTTCAACTTTTGGTAATTTACTTCCTTTGTTACCAGCTTCTGACTTTTTAACTTGTCTTGTAATCTAAAGAAAAATCATGTAAATTCAATTCCGTCTTTTATGTATATATATACCATAAATTCTCTAATTAGCGCCCCCGGCACTTATTAATTTTTTCAAACTTTGGAGCAGGACACTTATTCGAGGGGAGTGCTTATTAATTCTTGAAGAAATTATAGTGGGTGTTTAATAGAAAAAAAAGACCCGATATAAAAAATGAGGATGCTTCACAATAAATAATAAAATATTTCCCACAAAATAATAAAATATTTCCCACAAAATGCAATGAAGTCATCAATCAAATCATCATCTTTAACTGGTTGACATTCATTTGATGCCTCCTCTATGTCGATGTTAAACATGTTCGATCATGTAATATGACCATTTGGGTTACAAAAGTTACTTCTCTCATGGCATGCTTTGTTCTCCTAATTCGGGGGAGGGGGTGTGCTCATTCAATGCTATAGCATGTTTCCATCAAAAGTTATGGAGGGCAGGCTCAAAGTGCCCCCCTCACACATTCAGAGCCCCAAAAAGCCCATACTGAATAAAGTTAAAATCCGTGCTCTAAGTTAATTGTTTGAATCTTAATTATTTCCAGTCTATAACAATTTTTCCATCTTATCAATGATCCAAATAAATAATACACACCTGGAAACAGTTTCCAAGCAAGGTAAGAATGCATAAGAATACATAGACATTCAAGCCTAGAACTGCCTGAAACATTAGATGTGGAGGAGTGTGTGTTCGAACATAAATTTAAATGGAACCACTTACTTACCTTTAACTTCTTAATGGCTTCTTTGACGACATCAACACCTTTAGGCTTGGTTACTTCAACACTTCCAAGATACTAAAAGAAAAATCACATTCTGCATAGTACTTTTTAAGATATCTAGTAAAATAGAAATGAATCACAATACTCAAAATAAAAACAAATAATAACTACTATGGAGATTTTTTATCATGCTTTAAGCTTTTTAGCCAGAAGTTAAGCTCTAAAATCACTCCTCCACAGTGATTATTTTCTTTTATATCGAACACTGTGGTTTGAATTACAAAATTTTATATGGTTATACACATAGACCAAGATTGCAGGGATTTGATTTTCTATCGCATAGACATTGATGTTCAAATAAATACAGATAAAAGCAGGCTTCTGAATTCACGACGGCATTCCTCTGTGGAGGAGCATCTTTGGAGGCTCATTTGCAGCCAGCCTGTAAAAGCCAAGAAATGTTTGGTTTAATATTTTCTTTTTCAGACTGAGAGAGAAATGAGACTCTCAATCTAATTCAAGGGTATGAATAGACAAGCTAAACAAGCCTGAAGCTTTGCTTGAAGAGTATGTATATGATACACGGAATTAAGTTCTGAGAAGGTACAAACCTTTGCATTATATATGACAAAGCTATCACGAAGTTGATTTAAAGGATGGATCCAACTCTGTAAAGTGCCAGTTTCTAAATATTAAAAGTAAATGGTCAATTTTAAGCTTAACACTATACTCAAAAAACATTCCTCCACAGGTGATGTCTGACTGTTATATTCCAGCTTGATGGTATATACCAATTTTATACAAACTCATTTCTTTACTTTATTATAAACCAGAAGATGAAATAACTGCTGGTCATCACTTTGGAAGAGATTTTTCAGAAAATTATCAGCCAATTTGGCTGAAAAATCTCAATTCCACCAGTGATGACAGACAGTTGTTTCAACCTGATTAGTCATGGTTTATTATAGAAAATAATCTATCCAAACCAATTTAATCAATATTAGATATCACAAGCTGGCAGAGGTTATACCTTCAGTGCTTGAAATGAGAGAAAATAATCAATGTGGAGGAGTGATTTTTAAACATAGATTCAGGCTAGAAAGTCTGCTGAAGCTATGCTCAAATATCACTCTTCTACAATGATTATAATGTTCTTATTTATTTGGTGCAAAGAAGAATTAACATCAAGAAGAATTAACATGAACACATAAAAATTAACACATGAAACATGAAACACATATTTAAAAAATTTACATTAATTTTTTATAATGTGTTAATTTTGTAAGAATAGACCAACCGTTATAATAAACAATTAACAAGTGCTTTCTCACTCACAGTGGTCAATATGAGTGAAAATAATTACTTTTGAGGAGGGGTTTTTGAGCAAAGCTGCATGCTTTAAAGCCTGAAGATATGCTCAAAAATCACTCCTTCACAGTGATTATTTGTTCATATTTTCAAACACGGACTCATGTATTTCTTAAAAGGAGAAGACTGAATCAGCTATGTAATCGTAATTTCAGAGAGAATAGTCTTTCAGGTCTGAATACAACTTGCGGACATCACCTGTGGAGAAGTGTTTTTGGAGTAAAGTTATATACTAGTATAGTATTGTGTACTAAAAACACTTCTCCACAGGTGATGTCCAGCAGTTATATTCAGGCTTGAATTATATATAGTTACAGTTGGGAGAAACCATGTCTTATGTTTAAATTCAAACATTATATTATATTCTTAAAAAATTTAATAGGGAAAAGATAAAGACATATATATTATATAATTATATATATACCTTACTAATGATACTTTAATTGGTATATATATTACCATAAATCATATGGTAACTAAGCAAAAGATGAACTCAACAACTTAATAAAATCATTGCGATTTCAATAACAAAATAATACCGATAAAATTTGCTCATGTCATGAGCTCATGTCATGATAAAACTTTGCTCATTTGCCTGTCTGATAAAATACTGATTATGCAACAAATGTCTGATAAAATGAGTCATTATTGGACTGGTGAGGCTAAGTCTTTTTCATAGATAAGCGACTAGCTGTTGTGTATTGAAAAATAATTTTAATTAGATTAACGATTGAAACAAAATTTGAAATTAACGATAGTATTATACCAATATATGGACTAGCTACTAAATTAGTGGACCTGAAAATTCATGCTACTTGGTAAAATAGTTCATTGCTCAAAAATCCCTGGTAATCCCAAAAACATATGCTATCACATTTATAGTGTTTTACTTAATCTCCTCTTGTGTAAAATTCTGGGAAACAGCCAAAAGTTATAATTCATGCAAGGTCTGATTTTCGTTCAGTCTTTTTTTGCACAAATCTTAACATAAGTAAAAGGGTATACAAAAAAATTGTCATCAAAACTGCCTGCCAATAACAAACCACAAACTATATAAAAACTATACAAAAATACCTGGTACAAAGACGGTAGTTTCAGACATGCCAACATTTAGAGTGAGGCAAGAGGGATATTTTTGACAGATGTATTGTGTCACCTGAAGCCCTCTCTCTTTTTTATCTTAAGTCTTCTAGGGTGCTGGAAGAAACTGCACTTTATGAGAAATTATAGGCTTTTGTTTAAGCATTTGAAAACGTAATCAAAGGTATGGTATTGAAAGTAGACGACCAAACCAAGTGAAAATTAAACCTAAGCACATAAATATGATTTACATACATAACACACACATTATATAGTGTTTGAAATATGTATTTATTAAGTTGATAAATTTTCAGGTCCAATAAACAATTGGAAAATCTTTTTCAATGTAAAATTATGTCAAGATACTGTGGAGGAGCGTAATGAAATTTCATATTAAGGATAAACACCCAAATTGTACATGGCATTAGGATTTAATGTCTTTATTAAGTTGATAAAGTTTCAGGTCAAATAAACAATTCAAACACTTTTTTCAAGGCAGAATTACATTAAATCACTGTGAAGGAGAGCAGTGAAACTTCATATCATAGCCTGAATCAATTTTCAAAAATCACTACTCTACAGGGAATATAAATTAGATATAGACACTATACTTCTGTATATAAGTTACTTTAACTGCTATGTTCTGTGGGACCATTAAAGATAAGTATATTAAACATAATTACAATTTAACATATGGAGAAAAACACGGTATCTTGGCAGTAATCTCTTAAAAGGTGGTTCCCATCATCTGTTAAAAATAAAGACATCTAGACAATGAAGCAAAAAAATGGAAAAACATTTTTTTTAAATGGATACCATTCCTTTATTAAAAAATATTCCTCTGTTGCATTGTGTATTGTCATTATATTTCTGATTAGCATTGGGAGTAATTAATAATGTTATAAAAAACAAATTTATACTCGTGATAGTATTAATGTTTTACAACCCTTAAGTGGACAACATTAATATTTATTTCAAAATTGAAGAAGGAAGCTTCCCAAAATCAAAATGGAGAGTTCAATTCATGAAATTTGAATTTTACTTTTGAAAAAAAATCATTTTTCGCCGATACTCGGTCCCAAATTGACGAAATCGAAGAAAACAAAATTGGCCAGCGATCTTGCAATATTGCCTAAATTTCAGGACGGTACTGCACCTATTCAGTCCATTGGACCGAAAATGCAATTTGGACCCTTTTTGGAGAGCCTTTCTAGAATATTGCCACAAATGCTGGTAACGAGTTTCGAAATACTAGCACTTCAGGAACATGGTAGCAATATCCCATCCAAACTTTGTTTGATGCGCTAAAAATAGAGCAAAACATATTTAAACTTCTTAAACCAACAAACGTTGAATTTTACTAAATATTTCTTTATTTCTTCTTCGCCACGGGCTCACCAGATTCTATCATATTTATTTTGCAGTATTTTTCAAAGAACATTGAACCTGGTATGTAATACTATTGCAATATCCTGTTTTTGTGATGGGATGCATTGGTGTACTGTAGATAAAATTAAATCAATCCTAACTGTAAAACACCAAACTGCCACATACAAAAGATGGTGTTTTATTGGGCTGCAGTGCCTCCTATCAGAATTGTTTTTCTGCATCACTAACTATTTCTCTCTCATTTTTCTAGTGCAGGTTAATATCTAGAATAGCTTTCAATTTTCTGTGCAGCCAGCAGGGGACAATTTGGCCCAATAGAGGGTCAGTAATTTGGATGCTGTTCCATTTTCCAATAAAACCTTTGAGTTTGATGCATATTTTCAGAAATTTTGGTTATGTCTACGCATGCTGCCATCAGATTAGATTATTTCTAGGTCAGTGATTTGACAAGAAGCCTGGCCATGTTTTAATATACACAGAAGTAAATAGGCATTATGCATATCTACATACACATATTTCAAGTCAAAATTTGAGATACTGTAAATCTTAATTAGCCCCCCCCCAGTGCTTACTAAAATTTTCAACTTTTTGAGTGGGCACTTATTCGAGGGAGGTGCTTATAAACTTTTGAAGAAATCTGAGTGGTTGGTTATTAGGAAAAAAAGACACCAAAATGAGGAGTCTTGAAAGAAGTGAAATAATAAAAAATGTAAAAAAATATGTCAGACATTAATTGACATTCATTTGATGCATCTTCAATGTCACTGTCAGAGATACAGTACAGTTTAAATGAAACTTTACGCGTTCGCGAAGGAATTTCTGAACGAGTGAGATAATATGAGTGTATTGTT
>JAULBZ010003136.1:0-17107 GCA_032360805.1 Neoturris breviconis
GTAAATATAAATTTTAAAATCTATGAACGTAAGGATAAGAAAGGGACGTTCCGTAGCAGTTTGGTTTTGCCAGACTAGGATAATATAAGAGTTTGTACATACATGAAGAATCTTGCATTGTTTTGAAAAATTCTGTTTCCATGCCACCCAAAAACACATAATGGTAGATATCATAGGCACTAATAAGGCCAAGATCACCAACATGATAAACTAGTAGATTATGCAGAACAAGTCTTCCAATTGAACCTTTTAGCAAAGTAGACACTTCAGTTGTTGTAACAACAAACGATTGATCAAGCTTTCCAGCAGATATTAACATTAATCCATGCAAAAACATCAAATTGAATAAATTGATAAAAAACGACATTTTCTCTGCACAGGTTTTCAACTGATTTAAATCAACTCTCTCGAGTTCGTTTGTTGATACTTGCAGAACTTGACACACTTCTGAAGCAGTAAGTCTTGAAGGTTGTTCATTTTCTAAATAATTATAGAAATGGTCACACTTTTCAAGTCAAATTGTAACTACAGTTTTGTATTGTAACTACAGAAAAAACTACAGTTTTGAAATACTTTAAAGAAGTTAAAAAGTTGCTAAATTTGGATAAAAAGATCTTCACTAGCCAAATTCGTCAGTATGGATTCTAAGTGAAGTCATTACATTGGTTGAAAGTGACATCACCTGTCAGGTGACAATGCTTTCAACCAATGTAATAGCTTCATTTAGAATCCGTGCAAAGAAATTCGAAATTCTCTATTACGAAGAACCAAAACAATTGCAAGTTCATTGTTTCGGCACTCTCTCAAATAACAAAATACTTTGCAAACATTTCGTCTAATCAAAATTTGCCAATTTCCAGGAACGTGATAATATACAACCACAACAAAAATATACCTGAGATCATATCAAGCGCATTATTCAACAATTCCTCAACAGCTGAGTTTGGACATTTTCCAGATTCAATATCACCAACAGGCTCATTGTCAATTTTATTCATGACAACTTGCTTCTTGAACAACAGCTTCTCTTCAACATGCAATTCTTTAATTGATGAACATACAGAAACTCCACAATTTTGTGCGATAACCTTAACAAGCTTAATACCAGTCTGATTAGCAAATGATTCTAGTCTTCTAGGTGACATTTGATATTCAAACAGCAAGCGACCAAACGTTGTGGCAATATTTTCCTCAAAAACAACAAATGAATTCGCAGCTTTGATACTTGACAGTGGACGTGCATTTTCATTATTCTTTTCACCAGAGTCCAATTCTTGGCGGTTTTTGTAGTACAATTGCATTGTGGATAAAGTATTTACATACTTAAACAATGATCGTAAATAATCATAAGCAACAGTAATATGATTTAGTTGTGCAATTGTATCTGTATTAAACACTACAAACAAATTGCTCGCTTTTTCTTTCAGACTTGAATTACTTTTATCTTCTTCAAGATCTTCGACAAGCGTATGATATGTATTTTGAATATTCTTGATATGATTTGAGAGACTTTTGAATGCATTTTGGCCTTGCACAAACTTACTTTCTTCAAATTCAATTGTGTCTGGTAAACATTTTGATGGAATAAACAATGATAAGGATAAGAAGTCGGATGGAGCTGCTTGTCCAAATAATTGAAATACTTTTAGATTTCTACTGGATACAAGATGAAGAAGTCCTTTCATATCTCTCAGTTTGTCAGATAATTTTCTTTGAAGCTGTATTGAAGCATTTGTTGCATGGAAACATTTATCTAATAATTATTAAATATTGAAGACGAATAAAGATAAATTTTATATGGGTAGAAAAAAGTATTAAATTCAAAGGTAATTTATTTTTGCCCATTTCCAATTAACGGCTCCCTCTAAAACCTCAAAAATTTGATTAATGCCCTGTTCTTTTTAACGTCCTGTTCTAATTAATGCTACTTCCTAAAGGAGACAATATATAGAAAGAACAAAATAAAAATGAATATGTCAAATTTGAAATTAACCCCCTGTTCCATTTAACACCCATTCTATATAACCCCCTGTTCCATTTAACGCCCATTCTATATAACACCCTGTTCCATTTAACGCCCATTCTATATAATATCCTGTTCCATTTAACGCCCATTCTATATAACGCACATCATAAAATTTGATAATTTCAATTACTGCTCAGGGCATTAGTTAGATCATTTACTTGAAATTGCCAATAAACTGACTGTACATGTAACCTGATTCAATGGGATGCAAAGAAGATAATTTAGTCAGCAAGCTTGAAACTGAATGGCAATGTCCAACGGTCATTTTGAGGCTTGTACATATAGTTACTTTGAAACTTAATCTAATCCCACGTTTAAGGTTACTGCACCCTTAAGCAGCTTTTTTTAAAGAATTTCGAAAATTTTGGCATGAAAATCGTAACATAATGTCAAAACAAGCTAGATGTCAAAACAAGCCAAACAATGGACTTGAAGTACACTGCTTGTATAGACTAAAGGGCCCAAAACCCATGCTAAATGAACGTTAAATTATGATTACTGAGTAGATTAATACAAAAGACTAACCATCTGCTTTCAACATTGCCAAATCCACCAACGTTTTACAAACATTAAATGGTAGTGGCAGTGTAAATAAAAGATCTGCACAAATACTCATTGATAACATTGGTATATGAGGTAGCTTATCAATAATAAATGGATGTTGAAGTATAGATTCTGCAGCCTGGTTTACTTCAGATGATAACTTCCCAGCAGAAGCTGCAGATTTAACAAAAGATAGTGTTGAATGCGTACGTTCCCGTTTTTCAAACTTTGAGATTCTCCATAACTTCTCAGACGTTATTGCAAGTTTTTCAACAAAATCTACTTCTTGACTACATTCGTGTTCTGGAATAGTAAGAAGTATGTAAAAGTAACATGAAAATAATCCACAAGAACTTATTAGGTCCAATTTTTAACAAAAAGATCAATCCACATTGACCCACATCCACATCTTACACTTCAAGACCTTAATGAAAAGTTAGAAAGTTCTTCTATCTGACACTATTCCCAGGGGTTAAAATAACTGATGATCATCACTGTGGAGAAGATCTTTTGGAATATATTTTTCAGACAACTTGGTTGAAAATATTCTATAAAATCTCTCCTCCACAGTGATGACTGGCAGTTATTTTAACCCCTGTACTCCTCAGATTTTACCAAAACCGTAATTTGCAATTGAAGATAACTGTTGGATATCACCTGTGGAGGAATGTTTTTAAACGTGCTTTGCACTGATATCCAACATGTATATTCAGACTTGCTTTAGTGACAAATAATTTAATACAGAGGTCTCTCCTGTGCAGTGATGACTGGCAGTTATTTTAACCCTATTGACAAAATCCCTAATACATATTATATACTTACTAGTGTTCGAAATAAGAAGAAATAATCACTGTGGAGGACGGATTTTTGAGCATTGCTTCAGGCTTTCTAGCCTGAAGCAATGCTCAAAAATCACTCCTCCGCAGTGATTATTTCTTCTTATTTCTAACACTGCATACCTGCTAAATTAAACATCTTGATAACTCCCTTCGCTTGAATGATATCACCCTTTGTAAGTGTTAAGTATACTAAAGTTTCTGACGAGCTTAGCATTCGAGAAATCACGTGACCCTCACTCTTTGCTGTAATCTTTTTCCCAGCTGAAAATAAAAACATCAGTTTTCAACATTGTTCTAGCATCTTTACTTCAAACTTTGAACAAGTTTTTGCCTGCTGATATGAAAATCTTCTTAACAAAAATTAATTTTAAATTTCTTCACAAATTCATCTACTATGAACAAATAATTTGATAAAGTCTATCATTAGTCTAATTAGCATTAACTGATTGCCCTCCAGTACAATATTGGATTCCTGATCACATTATAGACAAGTGCACTATTAAGGAATGTAGCCTGAAACTTCATGCCCATAAGACTTCTCATAAAACTTCCCGTCATTATTCAAAACCATGCACTTTGAAATAGATCCTGTAATAATGTTCAGGTATATTCAAGTAATGTTTTCTTACTCGCAGATTCTTCAGAAGCAAATCCAGATATTAAGTGCAACCTCCATTCCGCTTCTTTTACATAACGGCTCAATCGAGATACACGATGCTCAATTTTTGATTTGCTTGTTGATGATCTGCTTAATGAGGTGTCTACAGGTAAGAAAAGAATTGTTGGATTTGGTATTTCGAGATTGCTACCTACCTACTGTTGGTGATAATTTTTTTAGTATATTTTTCAGAGCTGAAAACTATGCTCAAAAATGCTCCTCCACAGGTGATTTCTGATAGTTGTTTTCAGGCTTAAACTTTATATTAAAGAATGATTCTATGTGTTTCTTGTAATTTAGTTACAAGAGACTGACAGTCTGGTATTCATTCAACCAGAGATTCTTCATTTTAGTTCCATTCTTCATGCACATTTCTCAATGATGCAAATGCAAATTTATATTGAATTGGTAGGTTACTCATTGGAAGAGTTACCCAGTAGTAAGCAAAAAAACTTGTTCAAAGTCTCCAGTAATGATGCTAGAACAACGTTTTAATATTGTTCTACTAACTTTGAACAAGTTTTTGTCTACTGACATAACAACCATCTTCACAGTTTTATTTTTGACTGTATTTAGCTACTTTAATTTCTTTAATTTTTTTGTGACACCATCCCTTACTTTGACACCATCCCTTACTTTGTTGTAATAGTTTCAAAATGCTAACATAGCAGTTGGCTTGGTTAGTTGGTTGGCTTTAGTAGACTGATCCTACAATTTGGCTCCATGTACAAGGTCAAAATAAAATAATTTACTTTTCTAAATAGAAGGAATGGATTTAAAAAGAGAAATAGTAACCTTTTGTATGAGAATCAAGACAATCAGTTAACATTATTAATGTCTCTCTCACAATATCCATATTCACAAGAAATTGTAGTGGAATATTACGCAAAGCTTCTTCTGAGTGAGTTCTACCTCTTATTGTTTCGGTTGACGAACCATCCAATTCTTGCACCAAGATTTCAGTGACATCAACATTTTTTAAATTAGCATCGCCAACTATGTCGGGTGAATTTGATGCGTCGAATAATGCACGTCTAGCCAATTTGCTACTAGTTTCCAGTGTGAATGATAATGGTACCAGTATATTATCAGGTGTTCCTTCTCCCATAGTACTTAAAGAATCTAGACTTTGTGATATTGATCCATTCATATCACGAGACATACTGCTGTTCATGCTCATTTCTTCAATATTATCATGATCAATATCTTCATGGTGATGATCCTTTAACTCAGATGAGCGCAAGAACAACAATGAAAATATATTTTCAAATATTTCTAACCTTAATTCAATTGGCTCAATCTTTAAAATATCAATCTTTATTTCTGTTATGTAAGTTTTGACTAAATCACTACTAAATGGGACTTTAACATCATCTTGTTCGGTAAGAGTTCCTATGATAGAGGCCAGTATCAAATTCAAAAACCGTTTTAAGACTGTAAAACACAAAAATACTTCAACTTCTTTGTTCGATTGTTCGTTATTCTTTGCAATACCTTCGAGTTGTTGTTGCTGTTCGAGAATATCTACAACTTCTTCATTCTTTAGCATTTTCAAAAGATCAGTTTTATTTAAAACAGAAAGAACTGAACTTGATCCCAACTGTTTAAAAAGTGAATTTAAAAGTGGTGCTGTGTCATAATCATCACCCAGTATTACCCTAAAAACAAATGTAAATAAAAATAATATAATAAAGAATGAATAACCTCGTAATTGATTGGTTTAAAGATCGTTGAATCTTTTTTTTAATCATTTCCTCCTCTCAAGACCGAGGCCACTACTAGGTCACTACATCCTCTCCAGATCTTCACAATGACGAGCGACACAACCCTCAAACTACCCTATTGACTTCAAAACATGGCCGCAACCACTATATTATAGGGGAAGTCTAGGCAGCAGTACCACCAGGGATGTGGCTCAAAATATTTACTCAAGGGTGGTATTGAACCAAGAACCTCCCGATCATAAGCTCCACTGCTTAACGACTGAGCCACTACTGCTTATCCAAATAATACTCTATAGTACACTACTACTCTACAGTGTTTAAAATAAGAACAAATAATTACTGTAGATAATTTTTATAGTATAGCTTCAAACTACATAGCCTGAAACTATGCTAAAAAAGCCTTCCTTCGCAGTGATTTTATTTTGAAAACTGCTCTGTTCCTGATCTCATTGATAATCAGTTTAGCTTCATTGCACTTATTGAAATAGCCGTTTTTTGAAATAATATTTTAAAGAACATCTCTAAATTTCTTTTAAATATCAAAAATAGTTAACATAACCAACCTAGTTTTCTCCATGCACCACTTCACAAGTTTAGTTTGATATACCAACTTCTTACATACTGGAGCAAAGTAGCCATTTATATTATCTTCATCACCAAGCAAGCACTTTAACAATATAGTAGCTTCATTAAAATCTGAACAGTTAACCCAAGCCAACAACAAGAGTAAAGGTGCTAGAGGTTTCCAATGTTGAAGGATGGAAGTAGCTTTATTGTAATCCTTCTTGTCAATTAAACAGAGCACACCATCCTAAACAATAGTTATAAACCACACCTAACTTGAATAAAAATACCCAAGCCTCAAGATAATGGTCAGACAACACCTGTGGAGGAGTGTTTTTGAGACAAAAAACACTCATCCACAGGTGATGTCCAACTGTATCTTGAGGCTTGTATACCTAAATTTAAATCAGATCAAGAGAGATCAACTAAAAGAAATGAAATCAATCTAGGCATATCTGACAACATTCAATTCCCTAAAAACAATAAGGTTGCAATCATTCTTGCAACTAAGAAACCAATCAATTATAATGTCCTGTGGTGGAAATAGGAGTAAATAATTACTTTTTTTAGTGCAGCTTCAGACTATAAAGACAGTGACTTCTTACTTTTATTTTGACCACATAACACCAAGTTTGGAAATAACTGTCAGACATCACCTGTGTAGGAGTGATGGTGGCTGAAATCTATACTCAAAACACTGCTGATGATATCCTGCAGTTATATTCAGACTTGAATTTCTTCAGTTTTAATTGAAAATATTTTGGAAAATGTTCCTAGTTTTTTGATATTTTGCACTATTTTTTATAAAGTTTCATCTTGTTAGTAAAGATTGGACTATTTCAAAATAACTAGTCAAAAAATACAGGTATATATGTTTAAATGAACTGAAATGGCTACATTTGAGTAAAAATAATATTATGAAGGCCGTTATAATCAGTTTGAAAGGATTATCTTTAACTTGAACATAGTAAAATTATTTACCACAATGCATTGCAAAACATGAAGTTTATAATGATAACAAAGTAAAAACAACTTCTTCCAAGCCTCTTCACTTCCTTCCTCATATAGCATAGTCAAAGTCTCAGCAATCTCATCTTCATTGCTAATTGGAAAATCATGCAACATGTGATTTTGTTCAGTAGCATCAACAACAGCCAGTAATCCAGGATGGTCAACATCAAGTAGAGAATTGTAAAGATGCAATATAGATGGATTATGTGTTTGTAATCGTCGAACTGATAACTCTTTTAAATTTTCAACAAGCGTAAGATCAGTCCAGTTCAAATGTTTCTTAGCAATAGATAGCAGTTGGACAAATTTTTCAAAATCATCCTGAATATCATCTTCATTTGTCAAATTTTGCATCCAGGTGCTTATACGGTTACAGAAAAGTTGAGAGAGACTAAGATTATTTAATTCAAATATTTTAGATTTTCCGATAAGCATATCTGTAAATGTTAACGCAAATGTTGGATCATGTATAATAAGTTCACCAAGTAGTTCGCAAGTTCCTGTAGAAAACATCTCAACATTCTCTATCTGCAAAAGACCAAGCTCGTGATTTACTAGTTGTGAGTGGTAAGAAGATAATTCCTAGAAAAAAAAGACACAATATCTCTATTTAAAGCCTGAAAATAACTGCTAGGCAATACCTGCAAAAAATAAACATACCTCCATAGGTTTTTTATTTTCAGTGTTGTATTTAGACTATGTATGTAAATAACAGTCTAGTAGGGAAAGTTAATAACCCATATATAATTCAGCAACTATATGATAAATAAATATTATTTTACCTGCAGAACAGCAGAAGATGCTTCTGATTCAAGTTGATGTAATAGAATTTTGAATTCCAATTCTCGAAGAATTTGAGGTGGTAATCGTGACTCCTGTAAGTTAAAGAATATTTTACAATACTCGAAACAAGAGCAAGTAGTCACTGTGGAGATGCTATGCTCAAACATCAGTGATAATTTTCTCCTAACAAAACTAACCTCAACCAAAACAAAACAGTTGTAAATGATGTAATTGCAATTGATTGATTTCTTTAATAATGAGGAACTCAGTGCTCAAAATAAAAATAATCACTGTGGAAGAGTGCTTTTTGAGCATAGCCTAAGGCTTTGTAACCTAAAGATACAGAATGCTCAAAAATCACTCTTCCACTGTGATTATTTGCTCTTATTTCATGCATGCTCCCTTAAGCACTGGACAAACAAATGCAACACTTCATGCAACATTAAATGCAGCAATGTTGGATCGAATGATGTATTCTTGTTGCATTAGTTTGACATAGATGTTGCGAGGCTATGTAATATGTCGCAACGTGTTGCATCGACCATGCAACAAAAGAATATGTTAATTTTGTTGCATAAGTGATGCAACATGTTGCAAAGTGTTTTACTCGTTTGGCCAGTCAGTACAACATTTTATTCGTTTTGAATATTTTTATTCATTTGGAATGTTATGATCAGTTCATAACATCAATGTAAAAGAATGAAAACCTTGCATTGCACATCAAGGTTACATTAAATGTTGCATATATCATGCCAAACAAATACAACATTTTGCATGAATTTTGCGCATTTAATGTTGTATTCAATGGGCATTCGTTTGCCCAGCGCTTTAGTATAAATCTTAGATCACTGTGAAGGAGGGATTTTTCAGAATATTTTTAGCCAATTTAATGATCGGCAGTTATATTAAATGGTATTATTTTAACCACTGCATGAAGTATATACCTGAAAGTTTTCATTATTTTTTAATTCCTTTGCAGCAGACCAAGAGAGATGAAATGGAGTGGGAACCGTTCTTGATCCAGAACTAAAATATATTTATGCAGTGATTTTATAAATCAACAAACAACATTTGAGCTTTTGAAATAAGAGAAAATAATCACTTATGGAGGAGGGATTTTTCAGCATTGCTTCAAGCTAAAAAGCCTGAAGCAATGCTCAAAAATCCTTCCTTCACAGTGATTATTTGTTCTTACTTCAAACAATGCATCTTAAGAAAGTAACCAGAGTGAAAAATGTATGACATAAGCAAGTAAATCATGTATATATTGCATATACATGCCTATCTATCAAATCTCAAAATAATGGTCAGACATCACCTGTGGAGGAGCATTTTTGAGTACGGGGAGGTACCAGTTTTGAAGCTGAAACTGTACTCAAAAAATACTCCTACACAGGTGATGTCTGACAGTTATTTTGAAGCTAGACATATTGAATAGTATATGCGAGATATAACTCCTTTGAGATATACTGTATATAAGGGTGATTAAAAAAATTCGACTTTCTCTACTTTTCTTCTCATCTCGGTCTCAGTAAATAAATTGGCCAACAGCCCTGTAATACTGACTGGAATACCAATGCAAATTTCCAGAAAGTACCATACTTTTTCGGCCCATTGGACTTAAAATGCAGTTTGGACCCTTTTTGCCCAATACTAGGTCCCAATTTGATAAAATCAAATCCTTATATCACCGTTGCCAATACAAAGTAATAAAGAGAATGGAAGATGCACTCATTTACATACTTCCTGAGATAACATTCATATGAAATATTCTATACCTAAAACTGAAAATTTACCTATATTTATCTGGTTCCAGTGCAACAGCAAGTAAAATATTTTCATAATGCTTCCAAGAGAGTTTCTGAATTGATTGTGTTGTAGCAGAAGCAAATGCCCATTCTCCAAGACGAATGTAATTCCAAAATTGGTTGATCAACAAATCTAACTCTTTTTCTATCTCCATTTTCAAGAAACATTTCTTTTGTTATAAAAAGCTAAGATGATAAAAGATGAATCAAAGAGTATCAGTTCAACAATTGATTGATTTTTAATCAATCAATTTGTGACAAAGAAACCAATCAACAACTACAAAAAATAAAATTAAGAAAATTGAAAAAAGGTTGTTATAAAAATATTTTTATACAGATTCCCAAGCGGGCAAAAACTTGTTCTGGCCCACAGTAAAGATGATAGAATAATGCTGGAAATGTTTCTAGCATCTTTATTACAGACTTTGAAATCATGCACAAGTTGAGTAAGTAAGAAAGTAGTAAGTAAGTAATTTATTTATCAATAGCAGCTAGTTTACAAAAAATAATAAATAAATAAATTCATATTATGTACAGTGGTTGAAATAAAAATAAGAGCAAACGACCATCACAGAGGGGATCTTGGCACAGCTTTAGGATAGATGGTAGTTAGAGCTAGATAGAGATGCACTACTCTGTGTAGGTATATAGGGGATACTTCCATCATACATCAACATTATGTTCTTTTTTCACCTACCCTACATACAGAGAACTTCTTAACATATCATGTAACTAAATCAAAATGTAGTCAAATAATACAACTCTACTACTGATTGTAAAACGTCAAGTTCATTTATTTACCCACCATCCACACAAATGTCTGTGGCCGGCAACACAGAGTCAATACATACAATGTGTCAAAAAAATACCCCACCATATATTAAAAAATGGTAAAGAGCACAACCAACTAAGGTAGAAATATCCATTCAATTCAGATAAATACGGGAGGAAACATAAAATATCACATTAATATAACGATCCCCAAGCCCAGACACACTCACGATGAACTTAAGGCAAGCGGGAAAATAGCACCAGATACCTATAGTAGATACCCTTCTGTATCTCGAATAGCACCATGACAGGAAAGAGCCCCGCACGCCCACAAACCCACTTGTATTGGGAGGAGAAGGTACTAGGTAAGGTAGCTGAACTAGCTATAGTTTAGCTATTTGGAAAGGAGCGAGGGGGCGGCAGGGAAAAAGGAAGAATTAGTAGTATTAAAATATTTAGTCCCAAAATAAATGTTCAACCTTTCAAAACGATTCATTCCACGTTAATGCCGTAGAATCTTTTGCTTCGTTTACTTTTAGATAGCATTAGGAAACTTTGTATATAATGTCTGGTACATCAAGACTAGTAATAATAATTCCTCCGTAACGTTGGTGATTTTTTTATATTTTGGTTCGTGGTCCCAAATCCTTTATCTGAGAACCGATCCTTGTCTCCACAGGGACACGCTAAAGCTCTGAAGGCCGTGTCTTCAGAGCTTCAGCGTACCGGCTGCCGAAAACTAACTTCTGAATATCAGGTAACGAATCCTAGAACCATAGCCTGATCTACAGACTAAGACTGATCCTGTCTCTCCAAGTGAGATCTGGAATAATCAAACTTGGTCTGTGGAAGAGGTTATAGAACCACAGGTCCTTCTGCAGCCTTCACCCGACCCAGGAATACACGTGAGCCCTGAAAACAAGTTTATGTTTAGAACGATATGTTGACAGCCAATAAAACACCAAGAGAGACGCGTGTTTAAACCTCGTTGCTACAAAAAAACTCCCATCAACTACATTGGTATCTTGGTCCCGCTCACTCTACTCCAAGAAGAGCCTCAGAGGGTGCAACTGGGAAAGGGGATAAGTTTTTGCCCACGGGAGGTAGTAATACAAATCCTTTTCCATAGATGTATTTGCCAAGTATATTTTATAATTCTCCTAGTTATTTCTTAAATATACTATAATGATAAGTAAGGGCACGTCCCAGTGCAAACTCGTCCCCAGCGCTAATTGTCTCCTTGGTTTTTGTTTTTTTGAGTTTGGCAGCAGCAAGTTGGCCGCAGTGGTCAACTTGTTCAAATCCGCAATAAAGACGCGAACAACGTCGAACGACGCTGTTCTTGCGCTTTTATTGCTGACTTTGAACAAGTGTTTTTATCCACTGAAGTTATGCTAAATGTCAAAACGCATTAGTTGTCATGGTTTCAATGAGTAAAGAGATAGGAGTGTCACTTGATTTCGCAATAAGAATATTTATAATTATATTGTCGTTTCATATTTCACAATTTTAAGTAACTTGTTTTATAACTGTTTAACTCTTTAAGATATCGTAAATTAAATAAACCTTGTCTCCATAGTAACCCTTGACGTCTGTCAAGACGGAAGTCCGATGACGAGATTGAAATTACAATAACTAAGCTCTTACCTTTTTTTCATTTTCTTCGTTTAAGTGTGAAGATGTTTTTTATGTTTATTGGAAATCAAACTCCTTGGTTCAACGAAGAAATTCAGAACACACCTTTCCCGAAATTCATGAATATATTTTCTTTCGTAGTAACAAATAACTTTAATTTCAAATTCTCCTAATGTGAATGTACATAAAATAACCCGCAGGGTTTTATCATATCTAGAATTGTTTTTATAGCCAATAACTTTTTCGGTAAAAAAGATTCTTGCGTGCATTCTAAATTTGCTCTGGTTTTTGTAAAAAACACTCACAAAACTCTTATCTTCATATAATTATAAAAGTTTAGTTATTTCCATGGTTAGTTCTGCATGTAATCCTGAATATATACGTATAGTATAGTTTTCAGCTTGTGAAAGTCTGCAGTAAAGTTGCTAGAATAATGTTGCAAATGTTGTTCTACCGTCTGCGAACTTTCAACAAGCCGAAAACTATTCACCCAAAAAGATTCCTTCACAGGTGATTTCCGGCAGTTATATTCCGGGTTTAGAGGGAATCAAGCTAAGAAAATTGGAAGATAAAACAAGAAGACTAATTCAGATTCTGGGTCGAAATGACTAGGAGAATTATTTTTCCCTACCATTAATAGAAATTGCTCATGACATCACCAAAAATTAATTCGGGAAAGCGGTAATGACAAATCCTAGAGGGTTTTTTTTTTATTTCTTTTGATGTCCAGTTAGAAATCAGGAAAGACGTAGTCCTGAGAACGACAGTGTTAAAATTTTAGAACATTTCCTGATATAATGTATCGTGGGAGAGATATTCCAGATGACAGGAAATTGTCAATAGTGGTGGACAAAAGGTCTCTGAATTCACGACGGCATCCCCTGTGGAGGACCATCTTTGGAGGCTAATTTGCAGCCAGCAGGCTGCAAATTTGTCTCCAAAGATACTCCTCAATTCCAAGGCTTCTTCTCTCTTAAAGTCCTAGCTCCAGAATCAAGGTTGCTAATATCGGATCCTGTATAAGGGCTTCTTCCTTGACGTCCTAGCTCCGGGATCTAGGTTGCTAATATCAGATCCTGTATAATATATTTTCAAAGATCTTTTGTGTAGAGACTAATATAGCATACGAAAAGCAAGTAACAAGAACACGTTAAATATTGAATTCTTCGTAATTATTATGAAACTACCCTGTGAGAAAAAATTGTTCAAATTCCATATTAAAGACGATAGAACAACGTCGTTCGACATTGCTTTAGCGTCTTACTGCGGACTTTGAACATGTTTTTGTCCACTGGGTAAAAATGTATGGATATGCTTGAGTAATACAATATACGATTGAAATTTGATGGGATCGCCTAACTAACGTCGCGACATCAATACGACGTCTTTTCGACATTGATTTGACGACGCGCGCCTACTGAGGGGACCAATACTCGGGATTTCATAGTTGTTATTTGTAGTACCTATATGTATGATATGAAAAACTCTCGTTTGTCCATACACAAAACAAGATAAAAACTATACGTTAAGATACTTACAAACATGACTAGCTAAGTCCAACGACGTTACAATTACCTTTTAATTTGAAAACGTTTTGGAAACAAAGTTTATAGTTTTATATACGTAATACCCGAATGAATAAAGTCCGTGGAATGTGAATGGATCCTCTTTATACAGATTCGTACTAGATGCTGACTTTTAACAAGTTTGCACTCACTGGGTAGCCACGTCACATTCATCCAAGGTAGAAAAAGGGCAAAATCTTGTTCAAAGTCGGTAGTAAAGACGCTAGAACAAGGTTTTTAACGTTGTTCTAGCTGACTTTGAACAAGTTTTTGCCAAATGAAAAATATAGAGTATATCAACCAGAAGCATTGTAAAATGTTGAAACCAACATGAAAAACTTTTCTACAATCATATTAAAAGTTAAATAACGTTACCTTACCGGCATACGACGTCGGAACAACGTCAAACGACGCCGCTTTTTCGACGTCGTGTGCCCACTGGGTATGAGGTATGAGCTAATTGATATTATAATTGTGGTCATAAATTTACGAGACAAGCTTCCCAAAACTCTCCATTACCCGCTCCCTAGCATTAATGTTGAATATGTACGTGTCTGGTTGCATGTACGAGTCATGAAAAAGGGTCTCATAATTTCTGAACACGATTGTAAAACTGCACCTGTTTTTTTTATTAAAAAAATAATTTAAAAATACATCTTATAAAGAAATCTAGTTAACTCGTTAAAAGAATTAATAAATTCTACTAGTGTCATTAAATATGCTTAAGTACTATGTTTCTCAACGCCATGTTCATCTGCGAAGAGTATATTATTCCAAAAGACTTATACATGATGGAGGATTAATATTCCTTTTTATCTTTGCTTTTCTTTAGTATATCTGACTATCTTGAGTCACTTTTTTAAGAGACATTGACTAGCTAAATCAGAAAAACAACTAAGAAACTCACTCATATAACTCATATATATTGGACAATTGGATTGGACAAAATCCGTATATATTTGAATAAAAAACTATTTGTATACCACAAAATATGAATGAATAAATAAATGTAATCAGAATTTTGTTGAAAAAAACCCCTCAAAGGTACGGTAATAAAAGTAGCCCACCAAATCAAGTGAAAGTTTAACATAACACGATTTGCATACACACATTATACAATGTTTAAAATATGTCTTTATTAGGATGGTAAAGTTTCAGGTCCAATAAACAATTGGTACACCTTTTTTAAAGTAAAATTTTGTCAGATCACTGTGGAGGAAAGTAGTGAAATCTAATATCAACGATAAATACCCAAATTTTACATAGCATTGAGGTTTCGTGTGCTTATAAAGTTTCAGGTCAAATAAAACAATTGGAACACCTTTATGAATGTAAGATTATGTCAAGTCACTGTAGGGAAGAGTGGTGAAATTTCATATCAAGGGCAAAGAACAAAATTTTGATGGCATTAGAATTTCATGTCCTCATTAAGTTGATAAGGTTTTGGGTCAAATAAACAATTGGAACACCTTTATCAAGGTAAAATTATATCAAATTACTGTGGAGGAGAGTAGTGAAATTTCATATTATAGCCTAAAGCAATTCTCAAAAATCGCTACTGCACAGTGAATATGAATTGCATACACACATTATATATCACAGCATTAAAGACTTGGTATATGTTACACTGTATTGACTACATTCAGACTATATGTATGGTATAGGATATGCTTTAACCGTACTACTTTATGTATATGTTGGCTGAAAATAAATCTTGGACAATACTGTAGATAAATACTGCAGACAAAGTGAAATGTTTGCAAAAAGTCAAAATTTCAACTTGGAGAAAAAGCCTAAAATTTTGATTAGCAAGACGAATGGCACGAAAATTCGAATTTATTCCAAAAGCCTGGGTACTAGGCTGCTGTGAACAACGGAATTTGTCGAACAACTTAAGTCAACTCGATAAACTCTGAGATAAATCTCCAGGGACTTCTCGTGGTCGTATTCCACATTTTTGTTCTACTTGTGGCGTGTATTGTTTGTCAAAATTTGGAAGTGTCTCTCATTTAATTTCTAAGATTGTATTATAGTTTTACCTTAAAAAAAAAATCAGACTAGGTTGCACTTGCCTGTTTTGTTAGTATGTCTACGCAACGTCGAAGAACCACAAAAATCTTCATTATCATTTTAGAGGACGGAAAATATCAACAATTATGGTTAAGAGAAAAGAAAAGAATTTTTGTTTTGTAGAGATTATGTAGCTGTTTCGTTCGTTCAGTGAGGTATAAAAATATAAACAAACTTTTCTACACATGAAGGACTCTTGAAAGAAATATATCGTATACTATACTTAAATATATTTGCCGTTGTTATTCCTGGTTGGTTTTATACCTTTTATAATTCACATTTTAAATTTTTTATTTTATTCATCATGATTATATCTAAGAAAGTTAATTCCACTTCAGCATTTTAAATTCGTTGTTTACATGGACGATTGGTTAAAAAGAATCACGAAATTTGGAATAGCAATAGCAACCAATTTGATTGGTTGAAAAAACAATATAACAGATGGTTAATTATATTTTAATTTAACCCCCTAATTTCGTTAGTACACACTGTAATGTCTACGGGAAATAAGTACCTGTAGAAAGTTTAAATAAGATATCCGTGCTCTCCTAGACTTTCGCATGGTTCTCTCCGCATTTTGATTTTCTCTCGTTTTCCCCCCATTCTCTCTTCTCCAGGCTGCCTGCAGAGAGTCTAAAGCTAGACTAATTTTTCTAACAAAATAATTATAAAAAAGATGTTATTATGTTATTAAACGGAAATTTATTACTCTGTTACATTGTTCTATTCTCTAGTGCTTCTTTATTTTTTATTTTAATAACATCAGCTAGTAAAAACCATCATATATATAAAGTATGAATTATTAAATAAAACTATAATAGGGCTAGTAAAATAGAATATGGAATATGGATAGAATTTGAGATAATCACATTAGGACTTTTTGCAATGTTATTAAATTCAACTTATACTCATGGTGTATGTAATTATGTTTTATGACCCAAGTGAGTAATAATAATAATAATAATAATCACTTATTTCGGTTCCATGAGATATACATGGTTATTCTCCGTAATTGATAGAATAAAAAAAATTCTAAGTCATTTCATAAAATTTAAAAAGAAAAATTAAATATTGCCTAAAATAATGAAGGAAATGTTTGTATAAGGAGAT
>JAULBZ010003137.1:0-17105 GCA_032360805.1 Neoturris breviconis
TCCCATATTTCCCTAAAATAAAATGATCGATTGTATTTGAGATCAATAAATAATCACTGTGGTGGAGAAAGGATTTTGTTTGACAATACAGATAGATGAATGTTTAAAAGCTCAACAGAAGAAGCAATGACACGATTCAAGTTGTCACGTCTGTGTATTTCTTAAAGGTAGATAATCACCTATTTCTAGTCAAAATTTCACAGAACATACTTACAAAATTTCAGACTCTAAAAATGTCAAGAAGTGGCTAAACAAGCAATTGTTTTCTCTGAAAACGGAAAAAATGTTTGGCCAAACAAGATGGCTGCCACACAGTGAGCATAAAAAATTCATAATTTCTAACAACTTTGATTAATTATATCTCCACTATTATTCATTTATGGAATCAAATCTTCAGAATATGTTACTAGCAATATGAACTTTTATCTAGACTGTTAAAGGAAAAAATATTTTAAAAAAATCTGAGGGTGATTATGTACCTTTAAGCTTCCGGTCACATTCTGATCACACTGATTTTCTTTACAAGGTACATTAGTTTTTATTATAATTCTTCTATATGCAAGAACAATTACAAAACAACGATGACATGTGTTATTATTAAAAAACACTCTAAGGGCATTGACAAAGTTAAAATGTGATCAAAAATGACTTTATAGTCTGAAGCTATGCTCAAACATCCATCCTTTACAGTGATTATTTACTCTAATTTCAGCCACCATCCTGTACCTGTATCTTCGCTCATTCTGCATTTTTTATTGCTACAAAGTTACATAAAACCATTGCACCACAAAGCAAGCTTCCACTTGATTCTCTTTTTTTGCATGATCAATCAAAACATTCAACAATATTGAGATGTTTATTAAGGGGTAAGTAATGATGATATGGTTTCTTAAGAAACATTCTCTTAGTCAGAATATGAAAATATATTCATTAAAGAAGAGAATAATAACATTTGTATGTATTAAATAAGTAGCAACAATAATTGGCAATACCTTCACTCTCTTAAGACCATCAGTTTCTGCTCTTAAACGATCCAATTCTTGCGTCATTGCAGTCTAAATAATAAGTAGTGCTTGAAATAAGAACGATCCCTGTGGAGGGGTGATTTTCTGAAGTTATGCTCAAAAATCTCTCCTCCACATTGATCATTTACTCTTATTTTGACCACTGTGAGTAATTATACATATTCAGAAACATTGAATATGGAATACTTTCAGTGCTGAATATATCACACTGTTGTCTTTCAACTTAGTAGAAGTGAGAAGAAATCTACAGGTCCTTTAAAAGAAATTCTGCTTAAAAAAAGAAGATTATTAAAAATTATTACTAAAACGACTTCCAACATTTTCACCACAAGCTTATCAGATTAACAACCTCAATCATATCTCTGCTCAAAATAAGAGAAAATAATCACTGCAAAGGAGTGATATTTGAGCATAGCTTCAGGATACAAAGTCTGTAACTATGCTTAAAAATCACTCCTACACAGTGTTTATTTCTACTTCGAGAATTGATGATTCACAATTCATTTATTACTAGGGAACTCCTTATTTTAACTCCTTACTCAAAATTCTCTCCACAGGTTAATAAAGAATCTAAATATGGATAACTTCACATTGGGGGTTCAGAATCAGTGGTCGAAATAAGAGCAATAATCACTGTGGAGAAGATGCTCAAAAATAACTCCTCTACAGTGATTTACTTTTATTTTGACCACTGCAATGCAAGGAATAATAATCAGTGAGCCAGAATTTGTTCAAAGTCCACAGTAAAGACACTAGAACAACGTTGAAGACGTAGTGCCTTTACAATTAACTTTGAACTTTGAAGTTTTAGCCCAAGCTACCTTTTCATCTAATGTTTGCATCTTCTCTTTCATATGTTTTTGTAAACGATCACTAGATTCTGATAAAAGTTTATCAACGGTACTTTGTAGTTTGACATTGTGAGCTTCAATCATTTGTTCCCTCTCCTGCGACTGAAAAAATATATGGTATCACAGTAAAGAAAACAAACCAACAGAGGTTAAAACACAGTGCTCGAAATAAATGCGTATAATCACTGTGCAGGAGCACTTTTTGAGCATAGCTTTAGGTTACAAAGCCTAAAGCTATGCTAAATAAATGCTCATCCACAGCGATTATTTACTTTATTTCAACCACTGAAATATAGATGTAAGGGATCATCTCGAAATTTTGCTCCAAAACCTACTTTTATGGTAGGGTTAAATCAACTAAAATTGACAAAATTCAACAAAAATGAATCTGCACAGAAGTGTGTTGGGTTGACTCAGCACTTTCCTCTGTAGATTTTATTTTTGAGACGGTTGCTAATCAAATACCTAGGAACCATCTCCAAAATTCAATGTGAGAACTAATCCTACCCTTGAAGAATCTGATGTAAGTTCTTCTAACTGGACTTGGAGATTTTGAAGTTGTTCTTCAGCAGTGAAATTTCTTTCCTCAGCCTAAAAAGCGTTGTATTGCAAGTATTTGCTTCTGCATTTGATATTGTAATAATGTACTAAGCCTACTTGAAAAGGACAGACACTAGGGAAATTCCTGGACCATATATTGTTACTATTTTTACAACTTTATGATAATTATGTAATTATGTGTTGTGTAGCAGAATTGACTTACAAAAGGTACTAATTAAATGTATACGTACAGCATTAAGTGCAGCCTTTCTACTTTCCAGTTCTTGTTGAACTTTTGGTAGTTCTTCAGCATGCTTCATGGACTGTGAGAATTTCAATTCATAAAATTTGCATTGTTCTTGTAAGTTTTGAATCATTTCATCTCTCTATAAAATAAATTGTTAGAGGTGATCAGTGCTCGAAATAAGAACAAGTAAGGGAGCATATCCAAAATTTGTTCCCAGTGGAAGAGTGTTGAATCAATGAGCTTGCCATTAATTTGTTTCTTTGTACCAAAGTAACCAATCAATTGGTCCGCAGTAAAGATGCTGAACATTCTACTGCTGACTTTAACAATTATTTGTTCACTAGAATTTGACAAACTCAACAAAAACTTTGTCTAAAAGAAACGAGTAAGATCATTGATTCAGTCTTCTTTGCAAGAATTTTATATCTGAGATGGCCTCTAATGATTTTAATTACAAAAACCCAAAGGTTGGTTCATTTAAGGGATCAAATTAGTTCCCAGGGAAAGTGCTGAATCAACGAGCAATTGAAGAAACCGATCAATTGCTCGTTGACTGAACACTCTTCATCATAGATGATGGCTCCTTATGAATAGAAAGGGATCTGAAGAGTTTGACTCGTAATCTGTGGTCAAAATAATAGCAAACAATTACTGTGGAGGAGTGATTTTGAGTATAGCTTCTACAAAATGATAATGAATGGAAAATTAGTCACAGTATTGTTTGCTGATATTCATAACAGTGTTCCAAATAAGAGCAAATAGTCACAGTAGAGGAGGGATATTTGAGGCTGAAGCAATGCTTAAAAATCCCTTCTCCACAGAGATTTTTTTCTCTGATCTCGAATACTACATAAATATATATCACTAAAAAGGTTTACAATCTGCTAAGAAAGATAGTTTTGCATTAAACTTTCTCACCTGTTCTAGCATTGTTTGTAATCCCAAGAATTCTGCTCGCAGACGCTCACAATCCTCATTAGCAGATGATAACTCATTCTGGGAACGGACATATCTTTTCTCAAGTGTCATCATCCGCTCTTCCATGTCAGATTTTTGTGCTAATGCCTAAACAAATTATATTCTGGCTGAAAAGCACTCTCTAAGATTTTATCTGCAGAAGGGCAACTATTATAAAGTACTTGAAGACTCGATGCATATTATTTGTTAAAAAGTAAAATATACAGATTAAAAGATCAAAATTACAACGGTTAAAATAACTGACAGCCATCATTGTGGAGAGAATTCTCAGAAGATTTTCAGCCAATTGGCTAAAAATATTCTGAAAGATCTCTCCGCCAGTGATGACCGGCAGTTATTTTAACCCCTGAAAGTAGCTAAAGCTGAATGTGATTATCAAGATTGATGAAGGTAAAAATCCCATAAGCTTTAATATAGAGGTATATTCACATACATAACGGTTGTTTAGTTTTTTTTATAGAATTGGCATTTTATAGAGCACATACATTAAGTCACATAAAAACCGTTAAACATCACCTGAGGAGGAGTTCAAGTTTAAGCTGAAAACTGTATTAAAAAACCCTTCTCCATGGGTGATATACAACAGTTATTTTATGGCTAATACATTAACATAATAGTATGTAAAGTTTGATAAAGGAATAGGGAAACTGACAATAGAACTCTCATATCCAAATAATTTAGTCTTCAAAAAAAATGTGTAAATTTTAATTAGAAGTAGAATCATGAATTGTTGCAACACCAAGATTATCCTGGAGATTTTTTCTGGAGAATTTTAGAAATTGGTAAAACTTACTTCCTCCAGTTCTCTTTGTAATTTCTGACTGCTTTCATAAGAGTAATTCGCCTTTTTAGTAGTATTGTTAACCAGTTCCTCTAAGCTTGAAAATCGATCTTTTGTGTCTTTTGCTTCTTTTTTCGCCTTATAGAAAGATATATGTGTACTTTAATGAAAAGGAGGGATTGCTTAATGAAAAGGAGGGGTCAAATTATCATAAAACAAGGGGTTAGTTAATATAACTTCCAGCCATCACGGTGGAGGAGAGATATTTCTGACAACTTTTCAGCTAATTTGGCTGAAAATATTCTGAAAAATCTCTCCTCCATCAGTGATGACTGGCAGTTATTTTAACCTCTGTGAAAGTTATGAGCAAGGATGAATTAAAATGCATTATCTCCAAGGTTAGGGAGGAGTGTTGGAGGGAGTGGAAGGCTGCAAATTAGTCTCCAAAAATGCTCCTTCACAGGGGAATGCCATCATGAATTCAGAGGCCTGTTATTATACAGGCAAGTTATTTACTAAAGAAACGAAGTACTCTCTAGGTATGCAAGCCTCTATATAACGGTTAGATATCGCCTGTGGAGGACTGTTTTTTAGTACAGTTTTCAGTTTTGCAGCTGAAAACTGTACCCAAGAAACACTTCTCCACAGGTGTTGCCCAACTGTTACATTTAGGCTTGGGTATGTTGACTACTTCTGCCATCATTACAGTAGTCAATATAAGAACAAATAATCACTGTGGAGAAGTAGCTTTTGAGCCAGGCCTTAATGCCTGAAGCTATGCTCAAAAATTCCTTCTCTGCAGCAGTTATTCACTTTTATTTTGAACACTGCATTATATAATAAAAAACACAAGGTTCCTTTAAATTTTGTTTCACCTGCAGACTGAACTTCGATCAGTAAATCAAAACGAGCACACTTGTATTTATTATCTGAAAAATTAACTTTAAGTTTTGAATTATCTGCAAAAATGGCATTACAAGTCAAGTAACACGACACACACTAACACCTGCATCTACATTAACAAATAATATAAAAAAACCTCAACGATATTTCCACCTAAAATCAGAGGTGTGAATATTATATGCAGAGCTTGAAGTGTTATTTAGAAAAGATCAGAATATTCTTTTAAATGAAAAGTGAAAATACCTTATCAATTTCTCGCTGCTTTTGATCAAGCTGGTATTTCAGTTCGCTGATTTCTTCTTTCATATCTTCAACTCTTTCACTAACAGGGCCATTTGAAACCTTTTCAGAAATTAATTGCAAAATAAGAGCGAAATAATCCCTATGGGTGAGAGACTTTTGAGCATAGTTTCAGGCAATAATACTTGAAACTATAGCAAAAAATCACTATGGTGGAGGGGTTTTTGAGCATAACTCCAGTCTAGAAAGCCTGAAGTTATTTGCTGTTTTTTCAAACACTGTGTATTAAGGTTGACTTCCACGAGATGAAAAACTTGCAGCAAAAGCCAATAGAAGACATTGCATTGGTAGAAATTGACATCACACCATGTGTTCTTTTGGTGCTCGCTGCAAATTTTTCGTCTCATGGAAATCAACCTTTATTATGCAACCACTTTATGGAACTGCTGGTATTTTAGCCTGCTGTATTTTGTGAATCTAAAGATTTCTAAACAATAGCACCTGCTGTTTTTCAATAAATCAGTAAACAATGCCATATACTCTTAAATGAAAATAAAGTACAACTGCTATTATGTTCTTCCAATACACAGTGGTTGAAATAGGAGCAAATAACTACAGAGGAGGAGTGCTTTTTTGAGTATAAAACCTGAAGAGATCATAAAGCCTGAAGTTATGCTTAAAAGTTATTCCACTGCAATGAATATTTGTTCTTACCATGACCACTGCTATATTATTGTATATTATAAGAACTTTGAAAAGAAAAAAATCTGTGTCTGGTGTGAATATTTTTTAATATGATTAATAAAATGAAACATAAGCTTATGAAAGGTGTGAAACAGATGTCTCAATAAATGACTGTGAACAATATTTTCTGGACAAGACAAACTTGATATCCCAGTGGTCGTAATAAGACCAAATAAGCGATTTAAAACATTTTTAAAAACAATTCTGACACCACCCTGGCATTGCTTACCTACTTTCCTATCGCTAAAAAGACTTAAGCCCAGGAATAACCATGCAATCATATTTAAAAAGTTAAATTGGTGAATTCATAAATATTGGAACCAGAAAGCCTTAACCCTACTTAGGCTGGGGGGAATGAATATGCCCCTGTCACATTATTATTTATAACGTCTGAACCACTAAAGCAATAGAGCTGAAACTTTCTGACTTTTTGAAACTATCTATAAGACACAAATTGTGGAAATTTCAGTTTCATTATGTAAACAGATAAAAATATATGGGTCATAACCTGAGACCACCTATTTCTACATGTGAAATTTCTATTTAAGTCGCCAAAACATTATTTTGCAATAATTTGTGTTTGGTTAATACTTATAACATGAAACTTGGTCAGATTACATATTTATATCATTAATGTGATTATAATCACAAAAGAAATGTTTCTGGAAAATTTTTTTTTTGGATTTTTGAATGGTAATTTTGGTATTTTGCAATGTTGTTGTTAAAACCCCGGAAACCATGTTAAAGACCAACAAAACGTTTGACTAAAACTGAAAACAAAATGGAAAAATGTTATCTAGAACTCTCTCTTTTAATCGCATTTCTAAGAATCTATGGATTTTGAGCAAAATATACTATTTCATTTTGTGATGACGCCATCAGAACAATGCTGATGTCAGCAAAAACAATTTGCCACCATTTTGTTCCTTTCATGATACACTATTAGCCTGATAATTTTCATCCTTATACTACTAGTCATTCAAAAGTTATGGAGCCGGCCATTTTGGCAAAAAAAGCCATATGTCCATATACTTATCAGTGGTCGAAATAAAAATAAATAATCACTGTGGAGGAGGTATTTTTGAGTAGTTTCAGGGTTTGTAGCCTGCATGTATTCGTATTATTTTGTTCTAAGGGATTTGTGGACTTAAGTACTGTACTTATAGGCCCTTCAAAATCGCATTTATCTCAAAATGATAAAAACAGATTTAATGCTTTTTGGAGCATAGCTTCAGGCTCAACCAGCACTTCTCCATAATGATTATTTGTTATTGTTACAAGTACTGTATCCCCCTACATAAATTACAATTATAATTTGCTGCATCGCTTATGGTATGCTAACATGGCAAACAAGATGCAAATTATGATTAATTGGTTATATACATAAATAGTTTTTGTGGAATTAATAATTGTTTACAGATACAATTTGCATTTATTTTTCAATCCGGATTACAACATAGCTATATAGCAGTGTTCAAAATAAGAACAAATAATCACTGTGAAGAAGTGATTTTTGAGCACAGCTTCAGAATTTGTAGCCTGAAGCTATGCTCAAAAACCACTCCTCCACAGCAATTATTTGCTATTATTTTGCTTGCTGAAGTTGAACTTACATTAGCTCCACCACCTCCAGGAACTTGGCCATTTTGTCTGCGTTCTCTTGCAAGTTTCTGTTCACTTTGTAGATGTTCAATCTAAAGGATATAAGACAGAGCTTAAAATTAAAGAAGAAAATTTCAGTCAATACCCTTGAAATTTATAGGCTTCCATGCTTCAAAATAACTGCTAGACATCACCTGCGGAGGAGCACTATTGAATAATTTTCAGCTTTGAAACTGAAAACCGTATTCAAATACATAACTACCAGACATCACCTGTGGATGAGTGTTTTTTTAGTATAGTTTTCAGCTTCAAGAACACTCCTTGATATATCCAGCAGTTACTATTCAGACTTAACTAATTGGTTACATTTTAAAAAAATCACTATTTTGCAGTAATAATTTCAAGCACTTCCTATTAAACAAATTTTGAAGCCCCTCCCTTAAATTAGAATTTGGGAATTTGCTACCTCCTAAATCAAGGGAAGGGGTATAAAACACTATGTTATAGGTATTGTCAAAAAAGTTATCTCTATAAACTTTATAAAGATAATAAACTATGACGCGCTTTATTAATCCTCTAGACGACTTATTCCTAAAATTGTGCGAAAATTTAAAGGGAGTGAAATTTTGGTGAAACTTTTGATGTGAATTAGAATAAGTCTCAGAGAGATAGGTTAATAATTAAAACCTGCATAATCAGGCACTAGATTTACATCAACATTGTCAGTTCCTTTCCCGAGAGTATTTCCATTTTTCCTTGATTTCTAGTTCTTGTTCACTGGTGTGAAAAATTCAAGGAGTGCAAAGTTTAGACATTTTGGAGTACACAAAAAAATTGAGATCAATAAGGAGAGAAATGTACAGTGTTCGAAATAAGAGTAAATAATCACTGTGGAGGAGTGATTTTTGAGCATTGCTTCAGGCTAGTAAGTCTGAAGCAATGCTCAAAACTAACTCTTCCACAGTGATTATTTGCTCTTATTCCGAACAATGATGTAAATTATCATCTGTGGAGGTGTGTTTTTTAGTATAGCTTTCAGCTTTGCAATTACTCAAAAATACTCATCCACAGGGAACTATAAACTTACTTCTTGATTAGCAGCAGCAAGATCTTCTTCTAAACTATTTGCTTTGTCAACAGCTATTCTTAGCCTTTCTCTAACCTTTTCATCAAGGGCTTTATGATGTTCAAACAATGATTTTAATGCTTTCAAAACTTCTACCTCTGAAGAAACACCTGCAGATGATTGAGCTTGTCTCTTCACCACAGTCATTCTTAGCGAGCGTTCATGACGAGAAACAAGACTTTCCAAATGTTCTAAGAGTAGCTAAATTAGAGAAGTCAGTTTTATAGAATCTGTGAAGACAATGGTCAAAATGACTGCGGAGGAGTGATTTTTTAGTAAAGCTTCAGGCTACAAAGCCTGAAGCTATGCTAAAAACTACTCCTACACAGTGATTATTTACTTTCCATTAAACCACTGATATATCTGTGTTACATAAGAGCAAATGATCAGTGTCAGTGGTTGAAGTAAGATCAAATAATCACAGTGGAGGAGGGATTTTTGAGCATAGTTAAAGACTTTCCAGCCTAAAGCTATGCTAAAAAATCACTCCTCCACAGTTATTATTCCTTTTTATTTCAACCACAGGTATATCAGTTGGAAATAAGAGCAAATTATCAGTGGAGGAGAGATTTGTTAGCAGAGCTTTCATGCACTGTGATATGTACAACTAAATTAGCCAACAAATTACAAAAAAGCTAAGGTCGATTTCCACTAGGCGAACAAATTGCTGCAAAACGAAACCATTCCATTGGTATAAATTAATGCTACAATCATTGTGATGTCAATTAGTTGTGACATCAAATTCTACAAATATCTTTTGGCTTTTACAGTGAATTTTTCACCTTGTGGAAATCAACCTTTGCTCCTATTTCAAATCCAAGAAGAAGAATTGACTTAAGCTGGATTTCCAAATAAGAATTACACTAGACATTAAACCTAGTGTATAAGACAAGCGCCTGACTTAAAAAACATTACTTCTTGTAAATTCCTAGCTAAAATTGTGGCATATCTACGTGGTACCAAATTTCTGGAATAAAAAATTTGATTGTCTCCACAAACATTTTGCTGTGGCTGTAGTGTCAACAAACACAGAAAATCTTTTTAGCACAGTTACTCTGGATTTCATAAATATTTATATATCAACAAATGTTTTTAATTTTGGTTAATATTTTTTTTTAAAAAAAAATTGGGGAGAAAGCTTCCCCAAAACACAAAATGGCTGCCAAAAAAGATTCATGGTCGAAGTCTCAAGAAAAGTTACCTTTCAAAATTTCATAAACGTCTAAATGTGATTCTAGTGAAATCCTTATAACCAGTGAAAAATGTTTCGAAAAATAAGTCAACTTTTTACTGGATGTGGTCAAAGTCTCACAGATATCAAAACATGTAAAAAAAAAGTCCAAATGTACTGTGGTAAAGTATTAACCTTTCGTATACTGTATTTGCCCGTTTTCAGGTCTAGATTTTAAGCCATTATTTTAAAACCCTGGTATCGACTTACACACCAGGTCAATCTTATCATAGCTTTAGGCAGGGTTGCCAAAACACGAACTATGTGTGGTTTGGAAATACACTTTTAAATACTACTATAAATAAATACGGTGCATTAATACTGTAGCCTTGAACGCCAACTTGGTGTGGATCAGCAATATCTTTTTTTAAAGTGCTGACTCCTTGTGAATATTTATGACATCCTGAGTTAACTGTGCTAAAACTGTCTGAATTTCTGTGTTTGTTGACATAGAACCACAAATCAAAAGTAAACGGCTACGATAGTCACAGCAAAATGTCCATGGAGACGATCAGAGTTTTTCTTCAAAAAAAATTGGTGCCATGTAGATATGCCTCCATTCAGCTGAGAATTAAGGAGTAAAGAGGTAAGTAATGTTAAGTTTGGGGGTCTCCTTATACACTAGGTTTACTAGTGCATGTTTAAGTTTATCGAAGTCACTATTCGTCTTATACACGAATTTGACTTATATGCTGGCAAATACGGTAACTTTTTACTGAATGTAGTCATACTAGAATTTTTGAAAAAATCATTTTTTTTGCCGATACTAGATCCCAAGTCGACAAAATTGAAAAATATTTGGCCAGTAATATTGCCAAAAATGTCGATAACAGAATATTTTAAGCCAATTGGCTGAAACTATTATGAAAATTCTCTCCTCTGCAGCGATGATGGTCAGATATTTTAGCCCCAGCAAATTATAGTTGAAATTAGTTTAAACTACGGATACAGTAGTTTTTAGCACACAGTGATTAAAATAAGAACAAATAATCACTGTGGAGGAGTGATTTTTGAGCGTCGTTTCACATTGCTCTTATTTTAAGCACTGCCACAAGAATTTGGAGATCAAAACTAACCTTTGTATTTGATCGTTCAGCTTTCAATTCAGCGATTTCTTCAGTTTGTTCGACAACCCTTTCTTTTGACTGAAACAGTTCCTTTGCTATAGACACAAATTCCTAAGTAAAGCAATAATAAGTAGAAATATGTAACAGTATTATGTGCATTGCAGTGTTTGAAACAAGAATAAATAACCACTGTGGTGGAGGAGTGATTTTTGAGCATTGCCTAGGAAACCTGAAGCCATGCTCAAAAACCAACCTCTAGAGTGATTATTTGCTCTTATTTTAAACACTGCACTGCCAGAAATCTTGTACTTAATAAATTAAGAACTAAGAACCAACCAATGTCGACTTTGTTGACATTCATAGTAAAATGGACTTATTTTGATCATTTCCAGCCAGGCAAAAACTTGTTCAAATTTAGCAGTAGAACATTAAAAATGTTATTCTGGCATCTTTACTGCAGACTTTCAACGGGTTTCTTGCCCATCAGGTTGGCTCTGAATTGATACTTAAATTGACAGTTGTCTCAATAATAGCAAATAATCACTCAGGAGAAGTAATTGAGCACAGCTTCAGGCTACAAAGCCTGACGCTATGCTTAAAATCCCTCCTCCACAGTGATTATTACTCTTATTTACGACCAGTTTGAGGCTTGAGAGTGAATCTTACTTCGGCTAAAGGATATCTTTGTTGTTTTAATTGTGAAATAATGGACTCTTCATCGCTGTTGAAATCATATGAAGAAAGTTTACGGATCAACTGCTCACGATCAAGATCACACTGAAAGATGAAAAGTAAAATAATAGTAAGATTTATTAAAGAATCATATAGTACAAACATTTTGAAATAAAGTGAAATAACATTTCATAATAACGTTTCATTAAAGAATCATATAAATAGTACAAATATTTTTCTATGCCGAAAAAATCAATGCTAGAAATAATTTATGAGCAAATAATCATGGTGGATGCATAGCTTGAAGTTAAGCCCAAAAGGCACTCCTCCACAGAGATAATTTGTTCCTATTTCTGGCACTGAAAATATATAAACAATGGCAAGTTTCATATTATTAATAGTACTTCCTAAAAAGATTGAGTAGCACACACAATGAAGGATTTTAAGAATGTGTTGACCAAGAAAATATATTCATATACATAGGTATGCAGTGTCCAAATAAAGAGTAAATAGTCACAGTGAAGAAGCAATTTTTGAGCACAGCTTATTGAAATCACACCTCCTTAGTGACTAGTTGCTCTTATTTCAATCAGCGTATATACTGTGAGTGCAGATTTAAAAGCTTTTCCATGGCAAATGAACATACAGTCCAGATCAGGGGTTACACTGTGGAGGAGATATTTTTCAGAAAATTTTCAGCCAAAAAAGCTAAAAATATTATGAAAAAAATTCTCCTCCACGTGGTGACTAGCAGTAATTTTAACCTCTGACAAATATCTTCTCACGTTTTATAGGAACATTCTTATATTGGTAGAGTTGAGATTACACTGTCCCAGAGTACCTTAGATATTAGAAGAACATAGCATAACTACTCTGACTGAGCCTGTTTAAGCTCCCATGGACTAACACCACCTCGAAAACTTTTGATAAAACCATGTTGTAATTAAACGTTGTTAATGTAATTACTTATGATGGCACCATTAAGGTAAGGTAAATTGCGTGTTTAAAAGAATAATTTTCAGACGAAAATAAATCGTAAAAAAAGGCCCCAATTTTTTTTCCACCTGTCAATAATTTGATTACTAATCAAAGGTACGGGATTGAAAGTAGCCCGCTAAACTGAGTGAAAGTAAAACCTAAGCAAATCTGATTTGCATACACATGTTATGCATTATAATATTATGTATGTACCAAATAAAAATAGAGAATAAACAAATATAGGTAAATACTATATGCTATATGTTACGATTTAAATATTTTAAAGAAATCTAGTTTTTTTTAAAAATAAAAGTAAGACTTACTGCATCTGCTAAATGCTACAGGATATATGTGTAAGCATCTAGGTTATATGTACATGTATATGTGTATTGATGTCTATTTATGTAAGTGTGTATACATAAGACATATTATATTATTTTACTATATTATGTTTTTGTTGGTAGCAGAAACCATGTAGTTATTTTTTTTATATAAAAGTTTAACACTTAAAATAACTAAAAGGTGGTTGTTACCATCTGTTATTAAAATTAATAAAGAATAATGAAATAGAACATTAATCATTCTTTTTTAAACAATCCATTCTTTTATTTAAAGCAAATCTTCCTTTGTGTATTGTCATTATATTTCTAATTAGCATTGGGAGTAATTATTAATGTTATAAAAACCAACTTATACTCATGGTAGTAATTAATGTTTTACTACTCTAAAGAGGATAACATTAATATTTATTTCAAAATTTAAGAAGGAAGCTTCCCAAAAGCAAAATGGAGACTACAGTTCTTGAAATTTTAAAAAATATTTTTGCAAAAAATATTACTTATCATCTTAAAAAATTGAGGAGGGAGCTTCCCCAAAATACAAAATGTCTGCCAACAAAGATTCATAGAAAAGATATTCTTATTTAATTTAAAGTTCTTTACCAGCTGGTAAAAACATGTTCAAAGTCTGCATAATAACGCTAGAACAACATATGTATATGTTCAGTTTTTTTCGTTGAAGGGTCTTGAAAATCGAAAGTTTGTCTTATATATGTCCCGTTTTCTTTACACAACATTTAACAAGCCTCAAAATGATTTGGAAAGCTTGATAATTCTCCTGTTTTTTGTGGAACCCGTTATCTTGTGGAAATAATACCGTCGGCTACAAACTCGTCTGCTAATGCTCCCATCTGGCAAATACCTGTTCAGAGTCATTAAAATAACGTTAACAATGTTCACTGAACATTGTTCTAACATTATTTTGCTGACTTTGCAAAGTTTTTGCCCACTGAGAATTTCCGTTCCGCGGAAGATTTTCTGAAGTAAAAAATTATTCATTGTCATGTTATAGCATCTGCAACGGAGATCAGCATACAATTATGAAAATATGATGATGACCTTGACATAGAGGGTTAAAATAAACAAATTTTAAGGCAATCTAGAGACAGAATATGCTCAAATTTCGATAGCTTAGAATGCCCCCCAAACCCCCAGTTCCTTTAACCTTAAATTTCAGCGACTACCGCTGCCCCAATTATTTTTCTGGAATACCCCCTGTCTGTTATGGATTGACCCTAGCACTTCAGAAAGGTAATAAATAATATATATTATTTCATTAAACTATAGTGATATAGCAATAATACATCTAACATTTGTTCGGCTGGTTAAAACATCAAACATTAAAATATACAACTGACAAGATTACAATGCTTTAGGTTGTTTTTAAAGATGTTATTACTCTATCTTAAGTTAATCTTTTTCATATTGCTATTCAAATTATATTACTCTTTTTGCAGTTTTGTTCGATCCATCTCTAATTACTATCACCAAAAAGTGAATTAAGAGAAATAAAGATGGACTTCCACTAGGCAAAAAAAATGTGTGAACGTCAACATAGATATTTTTCACTTTTTTTTAGACAACTTCGCATGTACTTTCAATAAAATGTGATATGGTTGCCATTTCGATTTATGGGCATTTAAAAATGTAATTTTGGAAATAGGCAAATTTCAGCCCAAACTTCAAAAGGCCATATCTCCGCCATTATGGATTTTCAGATCTTAAAATTTTGGAAAATGACTTTGCTTAATGAGTTCTATCAAATATCTAAAAATATCTTCATACTATCAGCGCCTGCCTCGTTCTTAGACATTGGCTCTTAATGTCTCATGCTGTCTTCTTTAGGTTTTCACACAAAATATTTTGCAAAGTTGAAATCAACTATAAGAGCATATAATCACGGTTATTGAGTGATTTTTTGTACGTTCTTATTTTGAGTAGTTAGTGTTTTCCTGTCAGTGAACAAAATATGAGCAAATAATCACTGTAACAGAGTGATTTTGGGTATAGCTTCAAACTACAAAACCTGAAGATGTGCTCTCCTACACAGTGATTACCAACTCTTATTTCAACCACTGTATGTTTTGCTGGTAATAGAACTATATACATAGGCTAGACTCTCATTAAGAGATATCACATTCAAACAATCGTGGGAATACATGATATGTTATAAGTCGAGAAATAATGATTCTATGTTAAATTTTGCCGTAGAGAATGAACTTTAATGATTCTTAACAATGGTCATATGGATATTATTACTTACAAGTTATTAATCTATTTGGTTTTTCATTGGATATAAAATATAAAGCATATGTCAAAGATAAAATGACGGTTTATAAAATAATGCATTTCTGAAGAAATCTAATAGGATTTCAACCAAATATTGAGAGGGGACTCGTGTCATTATCAGCAAAACAAGCGCAAATGCCATTAAAATAAAGAGTAAAGACATAAAAGCCTTCAATGTAGTTAGGAGCCATCTCCAAAATTCGTAACAAAAAGCAAATATCTTAGCAGCTTTAAAAAAAAGTCAAAATCAACAATTTTGAGAAAATGAATCTACGAATAAGAGTGTTAAGTCAACGAGCTTGCAATTGATTGGTTTCTTGGGTACGAGTGGTCCCTTACTATAATAATACATGCATACGTTTGTATTTGACCTTGAAAGAAATGACAAGTAATTTCAAAACACCATGCAACAGACTACACATGTCTTATAACGGAACGTGTGCCAAAGTTAATTCAAGAAATTTTGCAGTGTTTTTCAGATCATGAAATACATAGCTTTATCCCTTAGAAGAGAAATTAATAGACAGCTATAAAATTTATTAGATGTACTAGGGATCCTCTTATTATAACTACGCCAGAAGACTAAGCCTGAAGCTGAAAAAACACTCCTCCACAGGTGATGTCCAACCGTTATATTGAGGCTTGTTAAATTCTGGAGAGATTTTTGAGCATAGCTTCAGGCTTTGTAGACTGAAGCTATGCTCAAAGATCACACCTACACAGTGATTATATGGTCTTTTCGACCACTGCATAAGCAAAAGCAAGTATAAATGCAAACCACCGTCACTGCATAACAAAAGCAATCATTTCGAACACAAAATAGAGCATTGACATGTGCCCGTTTCATAGTAATATTGTATATTGAGCATACGTATACAACTCTGGCAATACATTATACACTAAGTGTGAAGCAGGTTTTATGTAAACAATCAAATGAAAGTTCAACCAGGGGTTAAAATAACTGAAAGATTTATCAGATTCAAAGAAAATGTGCCTTATAAAACTCTTGAATTAATGTGTATTTTCAGAAGTTTTAATATATATTAGTGCCGCATAGTGTGCAACACCCCTCTGACCCCCTCCCCACTGAAAATTCAAATCCCCCTATATAGGTCAACCCCTACCTAAAACTCAAAAATTGCGAACCCCTCCCCTATATACAAAAAATATCTCGACTCCTCCTAAAATAAAAATTTTCAATATTAATATTTTTGTACAGTAAGTGAAATAGTTAAGTATAGATGTTGATGATTAAAATGAATAATTTTAAGAGATACTGTAGATATGTTATTGTTTCAAAATGATATTAGAAAAAATGTTTTTTTGATGTCCTTAAAGTTTATGGAAGTTGCTAACAAATTAGATTTTTCTCTTGGTCTTGGGTGTTAACCAAAACTCATAATGTAACAACAATATGTTGCACCCCCCCCCCTCACGCATGAAAAAAAACCATCCTTATTTCCTATTATTTCGAATACTGAGAGGGATTTTTG
>JAULBZ010003138.1:0-17103 GCA_032360805.1 Neoturris breviconis
TATCCGGATTTCCGGATTTCTGGTGTTATCAGATTTATATTCCGGATTTCATTTAGAAATTACAAAGTTTAAGATTCTATTAACATGGTTGAAGTTTTCATGTTTATGTTTAACACAAACTCAATTCCAACGCTTCTCTCTTTAGCTAAAGGCAACTAAGCTACATACTTGGTTTCGTTTCAGAGGGCATTTTCCGACCATCTAGGCACATAAAATGTCAACATTTTCCCTTCGGCACCCACCATGGCGGTCTCACTTACCTTTTTCTCGCTACTATCACCTGCAAAAAATACTTGGGCAAGTAGGGCAAATATGCCATGGGTTATTTTGGCTTTGTGGAGGCTATTTTAACGGGAATTGAATAAAAAACAAATGGAAATGATAGATTATGATGTGCCGTACCTGAGATTGGTATGTGCTGTTCGGGGCTATTCCTATCCGTGCGGCTAGGTCCGTTTCAAGATAGCTTTTGAGTGCACACCATATTTCTATTCTACAACATATTTTGCATCTTTACCAGAAAAATTAGAGTGATAGCTTTTTATCGCTGCCACAAGTTATTTAGGCAAAAAGGGTCCAAATTGCAATGGAGCGAAAAGGCGTGGTTATGGAATTCTAGGCGATATTTCAAGAACGCTAGACAAATTTGCAAAATTTGTTAAATGTTTGCTGGTCACCCAAATAACATGCTAAAATGATATTAAAGGAGAAGTGGAGACTTAGACATTTTTTGACATTTTAATTTTCTACAAAACTTTGACCATGAACCTTTTTTGGCAGACATTTCACTCTCTCCTCAATTTTTTGAGATGATAAAAAATATAAAAAATAATATTTAACATTTCAAGAATTGAACTCTCCATTTTGATTTTGGGAAGTTTCCTTCTTTAATTTTGAATATTAATGTGTATTATGTGTATTCACTTTAGGGCCATTTAATTACCATCATGAGTATAGCAGCTGTTTATAACATTATTAATGCCTCATGATTCAAATTATAAATATAACGACAATACAAATTTCAACAAAGGTAGAGTTTTTTAATAAAATAATAAATTGTATGTTACTCTCAATTCAAATTAGAAATGTAATGACAAAGGAAGGTTTGTTATTAAAAGAATAAATTGTTTTAATGAATGTACAGTATGTAATCTTCTGTTTCATTATTTTTATTTTTATTTCTTTTTAATTTTAATAACAGATGATGAAACCACCTTTAAGTGTTAACTTAATAGATTAAGTGTAAAGTTTTTAAGTACATTTAAAACAAAATGCATTAAAAGTTAAAATGATATGATGTGTAATGATGAACTTAATGGATTAAGTGTAAAGGCTGAAATACACGATCATTTAATTATTATTACATTTTTATTATATTACCAAATACAAGCAAATAGTCACTTGGACATATTGCTAAAAAAACTTCCTCTACAGTGATTACTCTTATTTCTGCCACTATTATATTCTCCTATATATCCTTAACACACCTAATAGATTTCACACCAAGTACTTCGAACGATATCGACCACATCTGCTGATTTAAATGTTAGTATAAACTTTGATATTATCAAGTCGGAATATAACTGCCGGATATCACTTGTGGTGGAGAGATTTTTTGAGTACAGTGCACTATACTTGAAAAACACTCCTCTACAGGTGATGCATGGCAGTTATATTATTGAGCAGGCTATATCTCAATATACAGATTGTATGTATCAGAATACTTACTTACTTGTGTGATACTTGTGAGAAGTAGGTGACCGTCTCAAAAATAAAATCTACTGAGGAAAGTACTGAGTCAATGATCTTGCAATTGATTGGTTTCTTCGTATCGAAGATCATAATATTGATGTAAACCGTAAGTTTATTTCTAGGTAATGAAATACAAGTGACTGCTTTTAAATTATGCGCTTTACAAATAACGAATTTATTGGAAAGGACACATGTTCCATTGTAATGTTTTGACTGTATTTTAACATTTTAGGATGCGCTCATCGTAAGCAGTGTTCGCACTCCAATTGGTTCATTTCAAAGTTCTCTTTCATCACTCACTGCTTCACAACTTGGAAGCGAAGCCATTAAAGAAGCCATCAGTTTAGCTGGAGTTTCAGTACAAGATGTTCAAGAAGTTTATATGGGGAATGTATGTATTGCTGGAGCTGGTCAAGCTCCTGCTCGCCAAGCTGCACTTGGAGCAGGTACTGTAGTATTCAATTGTTGAAATAAGAGTAAATTATAACTGTTGGGGAGTTTAAGCTTTTTAGCCCGAAATAATGCTCAAAAACCACTCCTCTATGGTGATTATTTGACCTTATTTCTACCACTGCAGGTAACACTAGTTTAACTGTTGAATAAAACATAATTTCATTGTTTAGCTTACCAAATGTTTGAGTTTCTGTACTGGAGAGGGGGAATAAGTAGGAGCAGGAGAGTTAAGTAAATAATAGATATATTCTCACCTACGTACTGCTTCATATGCAATTCAAGGACCTAAACATGCAAATATGGACGTGTGTTTATGGACATGTTTAATAAGACAAAATACTGAAAATTGAATTATGGCTAAAGAATTATCGTATCTGTTAACATCCTAAAGCTTCTTTAACAACTATATTTTAGGCAGTCCTTAAATAATTCTCTGTTTGCCGTAACTCAATTGGCGAATAATAATTTGGGTCTGCCGGTCGGGAAATATTTTTTTTGGTCAGGGTTGAAAGAAAACAAATTTTTGTGTTTTCAAGGGTTGTAGCTTTTCAAAATGTTGAAGGTTACAGTTATTCACTTATTTGTTTGCAGAATATTATCCTCAAACCTTGTATGCTGCAATATTTCAGCTAAAAATGCAGTGAAATACGCGAATCTCCTCTGATCGAGAAAAAAGTAAATATTCGCTCCTCGTGTAGACATATATTTTCTTGCTATATTAAAACATTAACCATCTTTGTTCTTAAGTAATGGCCTAATAACTCAAAATAAAATCTTACTTAAAGTTTATATCAATTACACTTTTTAAAGTGAAACCATGACATGACATTATACAGCCAATCAAAAACGATAAATAGGGTATGAATTATAGCGTAGAGATCCAAAACAGCTTTGCAATAATATTCTATAGTAGCGATAAAAAAATTGTGCCTCAGCCTAAATTCTTTTGGTGTTTTACAAAGCGTTTTTTTCAGTTTGTAGATGTAAACTAAATAATAGGAGGGGGAGAAGAATTACACATAAATCCATTATAAGAGAACCTCAAAATTACTCCAACTCTCATTCTGCATGATGTTGTAAAAGATAATCAATACCAAGTATTTAGAAACACAAACATTATAGAAGAAAATTTAAGCGGTGTAAACTTTGTGAATAACGAGTTACTGTAATTGTTCTGATAATGAATTTCTATATAAAACTTGCAAATCCGCAGTTGAAAGGTTTTTCAGCTTTTTACAAGTTTTTTACAAGTTAGATTGTAAAGTACACTCCTGTTACATTGATTACATATTTATTTAGGTATCCCCCAATCTACACCATGCTGTACTATAAATAAAGTATGCGCATCTGGGATGAAGTCAATAATGATGGCTGCTCAAAGTATAATGTGTGGATCTCAGGTTGGTTTTGCTGTTATGTTCATACAATGACCTTTCTGACCAGCAGTAGCAATTTAAGAATGTTGCAATACTTTAGATGTCAGAAATTTTCGTGTGAAGAAACTTTCACTAGAGGAAAAAAACGCAATTTTTTTCTGTTTCACAGGAAAAAGAACTTTAGCGGTTGAGCTTGATCAAAAAAAAATTGCGGGCATAAACTTTCATGGAAGGGAACGAAAGAAGATGAAAATGGTAATTTTTGCAATGACGGGATTATTTAAAAACATCTTGAGGTGCATCAATTGTATCTCTTTCTCCATCATATCCCTCACTTTTTTGGTTGCTACTCGAAAAAATTTGCAGTTGGAAATTATAAGAAACATTTGCAGGAATAAACTTTTGCTGTTGTGCCAACTAAAAAACTTTTGCGGGAATAGACCTTTCTGGATTTGCGAAAACTTTCTTGCAAATGTTTTTGACTTTAAAGTATACAGATTGCTGTTCAAATTTCAAAATCATGTCTTTATTTACAATGTTAAGGTTGATTTCCATAAGGGGCTAAATTCTGCACAGAAGTGATGTATAATGTCAATTTCCACTAATGGAATGTCTTCTTCTGACTTTTGCGGGAAATTAGCCGGTCATCACATTAGTAAAGAGATTTTTCAGAATATTTTCAGCCAATTTAAAGAGATTTTTCAGAATATTTTCAGCCAATTTGACTGAAAATATTCTGAAAAACTTCTCCTCCACAGTGATGACCAGCAGATATTTCAAGCCCTGGAGTATTTAATTATAGGACATTATGATTGCTGGTGGCCAAGAAAGCATGTCTAATGTTCCATTTTATGTAAAGAGAGAACCTCTAAAATATGGTGGTAATATGATTATTGTAAGTGTAAATTTTTTAGTTTATGAATCTGAAGCATAAATTGAATTACAGCTGTCTGTATGTTCAATTTGTTATAATTAATTCCGATCCCAGAGAATTGTATTTTATACTGGGGAAGATATTCTTGCTAATTCATGCTGGATAGATAGAGTGTATGCAGTAGTCAGAAATACCATAACACCTGAGATAAATTAAAAAATGAAATTCTATAATTGCACGTCATATTTTTCTTGATTCCAGGCCTCTGAATTCAGTCTGGCATTAGGCTGCAAATTAGTCTCCAAAGATGCTCCTCCGCCAGGGGAATGTCGATCTGAATTCTTAGGCCTGTGCATGCAAATGATGATGATGTCTTTAGTCTAAATGTTTGCTTGCATTTTCAGGATGGTATTGTACATGATGGACTCACTGATGCATATGATCACATACACATGGTAATAAGTGGTCAAAATTAGAGTTAATAACCACTGTGGTTATTTGCTTTTATTTTGACCGCTGTAATAAGTATTTGATTTTAGGTGTGTCACCACACCTTGGTCAAGTGAAATCAGTACCATGGGGACATTGTTTTCTTTGCGTACCATACTTTTACTACATTTCTAATGTGCATCAAAGTGACTACTGATTTGATAGATTTAAGCTACTAGAAGATAATTTACAAGAATATTGAATGTAAATACAAATTAATGTTTACATGGGTTAAGATATTATGCTGGTCACTACTGGGGGTCGAGATTTCAGCTGAAAACGTTTCTGAAAAATCTCTCCTCCACAGTGATGTCCAGTAGTTATTTTAACCCCTGATGTTAAATCCTTCAACTAAGACTTTTGGCCTGATTTTTGGTGCTGAGCTGTTACATCGAGCCTTCCTAAACTGCTGGGCATCACCTGTGGATGAGTGTTTTGTTTTAATGATCTAGAAAAACATCTGTGCTTTTACTTTTCTGCATGCTATTCTTTGGTTATTTAATAATGTTTGATGTTGTATTTTGTTGTTTTGTAATAGGGTGTTTGTGCAGAACAAACTGCAGTAAAGTATGGTATAACTCGTGAAGAACAAGATGCATATGCTCAATCATCTTACACAAAGAGTAAAAATTCATGGGAGGTAAAGCATTTTCTTTAAATTATTTGTACTAAAAAAAAGAGGAATGCAGACTAATGATATATCTAATAGCTGTTCTCCGTGAGACTTTGACACAGTCACGTGATACTGGAAGAATTGACTTTTTCAATGAAACTTTGGTCACATTCAAATAAAGCTAAAAGACAACTTTTTTAAAATTCTTTAATTTTTGAATGAAGTGGGATGTTAATATCATTGTACTCAAGCCTCAGAATAACTGTCAGACATCATCTGTGGAGGAGTGTCTTGAGTACAGTTTTAAGCCTTGAAGCTGGAAACTACTTAAAAAATGCTCCGTCATATTAGGTGATTATTTTGAGGCTTGTATGCTAAAGCATATATTTTCTACTGCTCCATAAAACAATTATATGACTTGCATTTCAGGGGTAAAAATAACTACTGGTCATCAATGTGGATTTTTTCAGAATATTTTTTCCACCACAGTAATGACCAGCAGTTGTTTTAACCCCTGGCACTCAGTTTCTTTCAAGACGATACCTTTGCAGTGTTCGAGACAAGAGCAAATAATCACTGTGGAGGAGTGATTACTTTCTCTTACTTTAAACTTGCTTTACGCTTATTTAGAATAAAAGTGGATAATGTTTATACAAATCCTATTGATTTCTTTTTTATGTGTTATATAGTAACAATGTTATGAACTTCAATCTTTTATTTTTTTAGAATGGAATTCTTGGCAAAGAAGTCGTTTCTGTTTCAGTTCCAAACAAAAGAAGAGGTAATACTATTATTATGCCATACATTTATAAATGTTTTCTGCCTGTTACCATCCTACAAAATCATTCAAAATGAATAATGCTCTCTTGGGTCAAGTTGTAATCATTATAGTAATTGAAAAAAGAGTAAATAATCTTTGCAGAGGAGGAATCTTTGAAAATGGCTTTAGGCTTTCTAGCCTGGAGGTATGCTCAAATAAACACTCCTCTGCTGTAATTATTTCAGGCCTCTGAATTAATAGTTTGATAATTGCAGGCCTTTGAATTCACGTTGGCATTCTCCTGTGGAGGAGCATCTTTGAAGACTAACTTGCAGCCTGTTAGATTTCAGAGGCCTGTTATTTGCTCTTATCTTATTATGCTGGTATTTAGGTCAACCTCCAACCATTGTTTCTATTGATGAAGAGTTTACGCGTGTTAATTTCGACAAAATGTCATCTTTGAAAACAGTATTTAAGAAAGATGGTTCCATTACTGCTGCAAATGCAAGTTCTTTGAACGATGGTGCAGTCGCCACAGTTATTATGTCAGAGCAAGCAGCTAAATTACACGATTCAAAACCACTTGCACGAATTGTATCTTTTGCTGATGCTGCTTGTGCTCCTGTAGATTTTTCAGTTGCACCAGCGTTAGCAATGCCAAAGGTAAAACATAATATTTGTTTCATATTTTTAGCCAACCAAACAAAGTTTGGATGGGCTATTGCTATCACTTTGTGGGGGCAGTGGCGGCGGCTCGTTTTTCCAAATATATCATTTTTTTTATTTCGTTTACTCGGCCTCAAGTTTTTGGGCAAAAAGGCAAAAAGGGTGCAAATTGAGTTTTCGGTCTAATGGACCAAAAAGGACCATCCTGAAGTTTGTTTGCAACATTACGAGACCGTTGGCCAATTTTACTTTTCAATTTTTTCAATTTTCTATGAGGTTTTGACCACATTCACCTAAATAACATGCTAAAATGATAAAGGAGAAGTGGAGACCTAAGACATTTTTTGACATTTTAATTTTCTATGAGACTTTGACCACAAACTTTTTTTAGCAGACATTTTGTTGTATTTTGGGGAAGCTCTCTCCTCAATTTTTTAAGATGATAAAAAATATAAAAAATAATTTTTAACTTTTCGAGAATTGAAGTCTCCATTTTGATTTTGGGAAGCTTCCTTCTTTTAAAATAAATATTGATAAATATTAATGTGTATTAATGTGTATTAATGTGTATTTACTTTAGGGCCATTTAATTACCATCAGGAGTATAAATCTTTAGAACATTATTAATGACTTCTGATTCAAATTAGAAATATAATGACAATACACAATTATTCAACAGAGGAAGGTTTGTTAATAAAATAATAAATTGTTTTAATCATTATGTAATCTTCTATTTCATTATTCTTTATTTCTTTTTAATTTTAATGACAACCACCTTTAAGGGTAAAGTGTAAGGTTTATAAGTACATTTAAAACGAAATGCATTAAGTTAAAATGATATGATGTGTAATGATGAACTTAATAGATTAAGTGTAAGGTTTATAAGTATATTTAAAACAAAATGCATCAACTTAAAAGGATATGATGTGTAATGATGTATGATATGCAATTCATATCCACTGTGGAGAAGTTATTTTTGAGCATTGCTTCAGGCTATGATACAAGATTTTGCTACCCTCCTCCACAGTGATTTGATATAATTTTACCTTGATATAGGTGCTCCAATTGTTTATTTGATTTGAAACTTTATTAACTTAATAAGGACATGCAATCCTAATGTAAAGACATGAACTCCTAATGCCATGTAAAAGTTGGGTGTTTATCTTGGATATGAAATTTCACTGCCCTCCTCCACAGTGACCTGACATAATTTTACCTTGAAAAAGGTTTTCCAATTGTTTATTTGAACTGAAACTTTACCATCTTAATAAAGACTTTGGTGGGCTACTTTCAATACCGTACCTTTGATTATTTAGTTTTCTATGGAAGATCTCTTGGGAGCGCTAGCAAAAAAATGATGTGGAACAGGCTAGTTAGACTGAAATGGTTGATTAGAAAATATTCTGATCCATGGCCACTAAACTACTTATTGTATGCATTGAAAGTGACATTGTTCATGCAAGGATGCATCTAGTTTGTTTTTAATTGCACACTACATGATATATATATATATATATATATATATCATGTCTATGAAAGTACTGACCTCTAGTTTTTTGTCATTTACCTTGTCTAGATAAATAACGCAATCTTATTTTCGTACACTGTAATCTTATATTCGTACGGGGCAAAAAAAAATTCACGCAATTTAAATATTCGTACACCAACTCTGCCCAAATTATTTTTTGCACAGCAGCTGCATGAAAATAAGGTGTGCACAAATGATTCATGAATTATTACACTACAATTTGTGTATTTTATTTCTTCAAAATATTTCTTACTTAAATTTCACACTTCTTTTCCTCAACATCTTTATTTTGAAATTTAATCAGAATAAATAATGGCAATTATTCTATAATAATTTTGATTTCTTTTAGGCTCTGGAGAAAGCTGGCTTAACATTCGATGACATGACGATGATCGAAATTAATGAAGCATTTAGCTCTGTAGTTATAGCAAACATTAAAGAATTAGGACTTGATTCAAATAAAGTAAACAAACATGGAGGAGCTGTATCCATAGGTCATCCAATTGGTATGTCAGGTGCTCGTATTGTTGGTCACATGGTGCATAATTTGCAAGCAGGGGAGTTTGGTGTGGCAGGGATATGTAACGGTGGTGGAGGTGCATCAGCTATTGTTATACAGAAGTTATAATATTCATTTATTTTGTAGAATTTGCTTATTTATAATAAAATTATATAATTATATTATTGATTCATGCGCGAAAGCAGCAAATCTTTCATTTCGTCATGGTTTATCTGAGTGTGTGTTTGTGTGTTCCGCAGAAATGAATGTTTCTGTATACAATAAAATGACCATTTGCTCCGTACTATCTTGGTAAAATATGCTTATTGTTAATAAACAATTGTAAAAATATATGTTTCAGATGATTTAAAATTACCGATATACGTTTCAATAAAACAAATTGTTTAAATATTACAAAGGAGGAGATCACTAATAAATAATTCCAATATTTTTTCAACCAGATATTATGATATAGCTTTGGATATAACAAATACTAATGTTTTCTCCGATTTTTATATAAATTTGAAATTACAATATGTATGAGTATGTATAGGAGTATTCCACTGCAGATGTTTTGATTATTTGGTGCATGTAAGGCTCTATAAAGGAGAGTGACAAGATGATAACCTCATTTCAAGTAGAAATCTAGAGAAGGAACATTATAGGAGAAAAGGTGCCTGTGTTAGGTGTTTTACCAAAGTGCGCAACTACGTTATCGACCTATATGAAAGTTATGATAAAAGTAGGGAAGCAATAGGTGGTAGGTATGCATCTACAATCTTGGACAAAATAATAATAAATTATTTGGATTTTGACAAGTTCTCGACACCACAATCTTAGGTCTTTTGCAAACTCAAATTGAAGTTGGTTGTGTTTTGCAGCCTAGTACCCAGGTTCTTAGAACAAATTCGATCTTCATTCCGTTCGTTTTGCTAATCAAAGTTTAAGGCTTTTGGTGTAAGTTGAATTTCTTTTTTTTTTGCAAAAAGTGTGACTTCAATAATTTGGCTATTGTTTACATAGTTCTTTATTTCAAATTTCATATCACTGGAAAAATTGTTATACTATAAGAGGAACTCTGGTTACAGGGTTCAAACCAGAAAAACCTGGAAAATTAGCTGTAATATCCAGGGAAAACATGGAAAACTCAGGGAATTTGATTGAAAGTTTTAGAAATCTTGGATAACTCAAGAAAAATGGTTCTGTCAATATTAGTTTCCAATAAGTGTTGTGTTCTAATTTATTTGGAGATATACATATTAAGCTAATTCCCTAATTCAGATATCCCATTGTTAAAAGAGTACTTAGTTGATGTTTTGTTTTATTTGTCAAAATAAATCCTGGAAAAAACTGTATTTTTCCACTGTACACAGGGAAAAATTATATGTTTCAGCATAAAACTCAGCGAAATCCATATGTTTTTTGAAGAAAATTCTGGAAAATGACTTCTATAATCTTGTCTGAACTCTGGGTTATATCATGAATCTGTTTTTTTTTATACAATTTTTTGATTTTAAGGATATGGACAGCCTAACAAGTGTTCATCTCTAAATTAATTCCCAGGGGAGGAGTGCTGAATCAACGATCTTGCAATTGATTGGTTTCTTCGTACTGAAGAAACCAATCAATTGCAAGCTCGTTGACTTAACACTTTTCATAGTAGCTGATCCACACTTGTGTTCCATTTAAAGCATAACACATCTCTTCCATGCGATCTTTGTGCGCTGTATTAAAAATATAAAAAAACTATTGTTTATGTGGTATGTGGTAGGGTGATTTGGTTCCCAGTAATTATATAAACATCCTGGGTGTGTATCGTTTGCTCAGTATATCTTTTCATTTAAATAATAATTTGCAGAACGAAGTGTTAAAGCATAACGGTTTGGTATTTTTTCATCCATGTTATGTGTTACTTTGTATGAAGCATTACCACTTCCCAAGAATGTATCTGCCAGATTTTATTCCTAGGTAATAAAAAATATATCCCATAACAACAGGTTATTTCTTTTGTAAAGACACTGTAAATAAACAGTGATGGAATATGATGTATTGATAGTTGGTGGTGGTATCAGCGGATTGTCATGCGCACATCATATTATAAAATCTTATGCTAATATACGGATCAAAATAATTGAAGCTAAAGGTAAACTCTAATACCTTAAACTCGTTCAACGTCTGCATCTGCAGCAAAGATGCTAGAATAACGCCTGACAACATTGTTATAGCATCTTTTCTGCAGACATTAAGATTGATCTCCACGATGCGAAATATTTGCAGCAAAATCCAAAAGAAGACATTCCCATTGATAGAAATTGTCATGTGTGACGTCGATTTCTACCAATGGAATGTCTTCTTTTGACTTTCGCCACAAATTTGTCGCCTCATGGAAATCAACCTCTGCAGTATCTTTTTTTTAGATCGCCTCGGTGGTCGAGTGTTTGGTAAACAAGTGAAAACCAATAATGGATTTGAAAAGTTTGATGTTGGTGGTCAATGGATAGGAATGTAAGCAACAGTCTATGTCATAACAGGGCTCGAAATAACAGCTGGTCATCACTGTGGAGGAGATTTTTCAGAATATTTTCAGTTAAGTTGGCTGAAAATATTCTGAAAAATCTCTCCTCCACAGTGATGACCGGCTGTTATTTTGAGCCCTGTCATAATTCATTTTATTTCATTGATATTTAATTCATTCTAGAATGATTTATACTCGATATACGTGTTAAAAAGGAGGTCATTCAATAAGGGAGAAACTTTTGCGTAGAGAAACTTGTTAAATTTATGAAAGTTTGTCTCACTAAAGTTTGTACCCAGGGCAATTCGTGAAAGTTTATCCTTGCGAAACTTTTCACATCCTTCATTCGTGAAAGTTTGTTCTCATGAAATATTCCAAAGTTCTGTGCTCCTTTATTTCACAGCCACTTATTACTCTAGATTAATAAAGATTAATTCATATAAAATAGACTCGAAGAATGACGTTGATTTACAGAATAGTCTAAACAACAAAATCTATAATAAAGTTACATTTTATAATTCCGTAATTAATCCGAAATGTTTATATTTACAAAATTTCTAGGTTAACCCATTCATGAAAGTTTATCCCCACAAAATTTCCTTGGATGTGGACCATTTGTGAAAGTTTCTCCTTCTGAAATTTTCTTCCTTTAAAGCCTAAAGCTATGCTCAAAAATCTCTCCTTCGTGCTGATTATGTTTTTCCTATTTTGATCATTGGTAAGTGCAACCATTGGCTAGCATATATCTATACTCAACAGCAACCTCTATCCCAGTTAGAAACACTTGTTCAAAGTTTGCAACGAAGATGCTAGAACAACGTGGAAGACGTTGTTCTAGCATCTTTACTGCGGGCTTTGAACAAGTTTTTGCACACGGGAATCTGCAATTATTTATAGAACTCAGTTTCAGGTAACAAAATTATTACAAGAGTTTCACTTAGAAACATATGAGCAATATTTTGATGGAAACATGGTTACTTTGCTGCAACATAGACAAAGAAATTTAACTGGGGACATATTGAAAATGTCATTAACTTCATTGCCCATGGTTTTTGACTTAGTCAATGGTTTAAAAAAGGTATGGTAAATCTAGGATTAATAATGGATTAAAACTATTTTCCACTAATCAAATATTGTGAAAAGACAATTTAATCGAGAATTAAACTAATCGTCTTTTGAACAACTAGGCCCTGGTGTATAAGTTGATACCAGAGTTTTAGAGTTAAGATAATTGTTTAAAATCTCGACTTATACACCAACAAATGCCGTAATTTCTTATCAACTTAACAATCTGGCTGTGTGTTATGTCCCTCCAATATTGAAAATACAAAATGTGTGGAAGCGTGTTGGAACATTTATTTCATATGGGATTAAAAGTGTAATAGCCTTCCTGTGGTTCCTTTGTATTTTTAATGCTGTTTTGCAAACACATAATACTGTACAAGTTCCCTTCCGCAGTAAGGAAACATGTAGGGAATACACTTTTCTGTGGCTGTGAAGAGCTACCAGTATACTCTAAATACAGGTAGTAACTTCTTCAGTGAAGTTAAAATGTCAGAGTAACGGTTGAAATAGGAGCAAATAATCACTGCAGAGGAGTGATTTTTGAACATAGCTTCAGCCTACAAAGCTGGGCAACGCGACTGCATCCTTTGTGGCATATATTAAAAAGCCCTTGTTCGTTTGGTCTGAATTTTTTGATTTTTCCTAAATATCATCTGGGATCATTTTGACGTAAAAATGGGGAGGGAGTGAGTTACTGTATTTAGTTACTGTGTTCTCGTTTAGATTGATGATCTTTGTCAAATGCTGTCAATTGAAGACCCAATGTCTTGTCCATATGCTAAAGAATGGGATTCGATCAGCATTGGATCAGCTAAGCAATGGTTATTTTCTTCGCATGGTATGATTCTTTTAAGATGGAAATTTTAGTGGTTGAAATAAGAACAAAATATGATCACTGTAGAAAAAGGATTTTTCAGCTAAGGCCTGTAGCTATGCTCAAATATCTCTCCTCCACAGTGATTATATACCCTTATTTTGAGCATTAAATTATTTGCCTCAAACAACTGTTTTGTTAGATTTTGAAAATAACATGAGTAGCAAAAATAAAACTGCAATGAAGGGTGTTATATAAACGAGCATGCAGTTGATTGGTTTCTATGGTGTGAAAAAACAAATCAGATGCAATATTGTTGACTACTTAATCCTTGAGGGTTAAAAAGATATAACTGGAACATGGATCCAGACTTAGTAGAGAAATAGATACTTCAGGTAGAAAATGTTCAAAAGAGCAAGAACAGAAGTTATTATCACATTAAGCCTTTTGAAATCATACAGTTCAAATACGTTTTTGGTTTTTAGCCCACCAAAACAAAAGTTGTATGGGCTATTGTTATCACTTTGCGTTGGCGTCGGCCCACTTTTCTTAATATACCATGTTCCTGAAGTGCTAGCATTTCGAAATTCAGTACCAGCATTCAGGGTGATATTCTAGAAGGGCTTGTCAAGAAGTTTTCAATTTCGCCCACTCGGTCCCGAGTTTTGGGCAAAAAGGGTCTAAGCAATATTACAAGACCGCTGGCCTTTTTTTCCTCAAATTCATCAATTTAGAACCGAGTATTGGCGAATTAAGTGTTAAGAATTAAGTAAGTGGAGAATTTTTGAACACATGATTTACATTCACCAAAATGATTTTCTCATGGTTTTTGTTGACTTAGAATTTTTTTGAATTCCGTTTATAATGATTTGACCAGAATCATATTTGGACTTAGAAAAGTTTTGAAAATTTTGTATTTTGAGGAAGCTCCCTCCTTAATTTTTTAAGATGATAAGTGATATTTTTTATAAAAATTATTTTTAAAATTTCAAGAATTGAAATCTCCATTTTGATGTTAACAAAATGTTAATGTTATATCCACTTTAGGGTCATGAAACATTTCATTACTACTAAGAATATTAAGCTGTTTTTTTAACATTGACTTCCAATGCAAATTAATAATATGATGACAATACACAATTCAACAGAGGAAGATTTTTTAATAAAATAATCTTATAAAAAGATAAAAACCATTCCATATATAAATTAATTTATTGAATAAAATAGGGATAGTAAAAACCATCATATGTATAGAATGTATTTTAAAATAAAACTATAATAGGTTTGTATAACAATCAGGGTTTTTTTTAGACAACGTTAGTATTGTTAAAGCATGTATGGTTAAAGGAGAACTAAACCCCGATTTATTTTTCATATAAATGCTTCAAAATAGAGATAAACTTATCAAATTAGACAAATATATTAATTTTTCCCCATGAGAGTACTATGGGAGGTAGAAACAGCCTAGAATATTTCTGTACTCTCCCGTTGTTAAAACTGTTCCTATGACGTCATGGAGGCAAAATCAAGTAAATAAAATGTCGTATGTAGAAGAGGAAGTGATGGTACGTAGTTCTTGTAATTCCTCTTTGATGAAAATTTATCTGATGATGTTGTGGCACTGATAATTCCTCTCCAAATCAAAATATTGGAGGCTGCTATAATTGTGAGCCAGCAGAACTGAGAAAAATGTTTCCAAATGGACTATCAAAAGTCGACTGAGGGAAATTAGGAAAGCAAACTCTACTACATTAGCTAACTTGAACGAAATAAATCCTTGTTTGTTTCATCGTTACATCTTTTTTGTAGCTTGCAGGAAATATTTCAATGTTTTATTATGTTAAGAGACAGAAGAGAAACTTTTAGTTTCTTGGCATTTTTGTTCTTGTTTTTACGAATTTTGTTGACAACAGAAAGTTTGTTTAATATTCTATTTTGTGCAAAAATTAAATTATTTTTTCTGTATTCTATTTTATTTGACCTGGTTTCTATTTATTTTTTGTTTTCATTTTTTATATATACGTATAAAAGTACCGATTATGTCATTCGCTGCTTTGTAAGTTTTAAACGGCTTAAAGTATGTTTTATGTCTATGACGTCACATATTTGGCATCTCTCCATCCCAGGGTCTGTTTTTGTTTGGGATTAATTAGGCGTTTTGGGGGCTCTATTACGATTTCTGACGAAATACAATGTTACCGATAGAAAAGCTTTATCATTTACCTTAAAAATCAGTGGAAATTGTGAAGAATTTTACCTTAAAAATTGTGTTCCAATTGTTTATTTGACGTGTAACTTTACCATATTAATAAAGACATATTTTAAACACTTTATAATGTGTGTATGCAAATCATATTCATGTGCTTTCACTTGGTTTGGTGGGCTACTTTCAATACCGTACCTTTGGTTATAAATTTTCTGTAATTCCCCTAAATGAATCCTTGTTTTATGATTAATAAAATATTTTTTCAAGTATATATTTATTGGGAACTGAGTACTGAAAACTTGTCTTTAGTGCATGATTGAGCCAAATGTAACCTTTTTTCAATAGAATTGTTTGTTTTGTTGTTTGGTCAGAAAACCTCTTCTTCACTGTATCAAATTTGGTCATAGTTGAAAATAAACAAAATAGAAACAGAAATGCACAAATATCTGATTTCAGATATTTGTTTTGTAAGGAATATATATTGCTAAAGTTATATGCAATCTAATCTTTCTTTCAGCTTGCCGTAAAATGACTGATATTGCCGTTCTGACAGTGTTTGGGGTAATGCCAAGTCAAATATCATTTTTATATTTTCTGTTATATTTTCGATGTGGAGGAGGTTGTGCTGCATTACTAGATGAGAGTTTTAAAGGCAATGCACAAGAATATAAAGTCAAGGTTGGTATAAACCATATATATACATTATAATGCAGATCCTGGAATATTTGTAAGTACTTGACAAGACTGCACACAAAGATTTTTGGCATCAGCCGGAAACTATGCTCAAAAATCCCACCTCCACATTGATTATTTGTTTTTTTTTGAGCACCCCTCTAATACAGATCTTGATGTGTTTGTAAATATCTGACAAGACTATACACATCATTGTGGCATTGCAGAAACTCTGGCTTTTTTATCAAAAATAATTGAAATTTTGTTATTTATCATCAATAAATATAAATTGTGCAGCAAATAACCTCATTTATACATCGTTTTCAATAAGAGTATATAGTTTTAATATCTACAAGGCGGATAATTTGCGGCGAAAACCAAAAGAAGACATCCCATTGGTTGAAATTGATGTCACACTCAAGCTTAACGTGAAAGCATTTCTTCGAGATTCTTCTTGTCGTATTGTGAATATTGTTATTTTCTATAAAATTCAGCAACTGATATCTTTAAGGTCTTTTTTAATGGACTTTAAAGGTTACTACCGATGCGAAAACAAGTTGATCTAATATTACTAAACATAAGAAATGTTACTAGAATGTCTTTATCCCATGTAAAAATCTTTGTTAGTTCCTGAATTAAAATAAACATTTTCGCGTCATTTCGAAACTGCTGACCTTCGACCACGATTATTTAAAGGGAACCCAAGGTGAAAATACAAGTTGAGCTCATATTAGAGAGCTTGATAAATAAATAACATTGCTTTTTATTTCATGTAAAAATCATTATCGGTTCTCAAGATATTGCATTTTTAAGGTTTTTGA
>JAULBZ010003139.1:0-12713 GCA_032360805.1 Neoturris breviconis
TCCCTTTTCGTTCTATGACAACAAACTGATTAAAATGGGTGACATTTAAATCAACCACCGGGAGAGTGCTCCTTTAATGGAATTTATCCAACTGAAATACAATAGTTTTAAAATTTATAGTCGGAAGGTAAATATCACATTGAATTAAATGAAACAATTCAGCTATGAATTAAACCTATTTACCGGGGAGGGGGGGGAGGGGTGGTACTTTGTACCACAACCCCCGAAATATCTGTATAACTTCTGATCCACTTATCGTTTTAAGGCCAAATTTGATGACTTTTCACCAATATGTGTTTCAAACGGACCCAGGACCACTTTTGGCCTTCGAGAATGGAAATTTTCAAAGATTAAAGATTAAATTCGGTATTATTTTGGTCTACGAGGCATTACAAAGGCTTTTTATTACGTAATAGTTAATAAAACGTTCATAATTAGCAAACATAACGATATAGTTAATTGTTCTAGCTAAATTTCCATTTTTGGCTTTTAAGTTAGGTTTTCACGGGTACTGTGGTTGGATACTCACATTCTGCATGAAAAAATGACGTATGCAAATTTTTATTACATTTTCGAATAGTAGAGAGCCTGAGGTTTATTGTGACTAAGTTTCAAGTAAAATGGAGCATTAGTTCAAAAGTTATTGGGTGTGGTACATTATACACCCCCCTCCCTTCCCCGGGTTATTAGACCCCCAAGAAGCCCGGGTCTTATAGGGTTAAATAGATTTACAATTTCATATTCAATAGAACAATGAATGATGAATGGTTTACTGAAATTACCAGTAACCTAGACAAAGTCATGACTTCCATAAGTTGAGTCAGTATTTTAAGGGGTGTGGAAGGTGTGGTTTTATTCAAAGAAGGCTTGACCTTGACCTTAAAAGGCATTCTTTGAGTTCTAATTTCATTACTTTTGGTAACTTGTAGTTACCGCACAAAGATTTGTATACAGCTGCTGAATGAAGTTACTTACAGAACAAAAATTTGAAATTTGAAAAAGTTACTAGTAGAAATACTAGACCTGAACATTTTCTAAATATCCCTTCTCTAACCATGTTTCCAGTAAAGATGTTACTAGAAATAATGTAGAACAACCTTGCATTTGGTTACTACTTCTTTTACCTTGTACATTTTTCAGTAAAACTAAGTCTTTACTGTGGACTTTAAGCAAGTTATTACCGACTGAGCTTGTTAAGAACCATATTTAATATGTAACACAAAATTTATATCTGACATTCTCACTAGTGTTTGAAATAAGAACAAATAATCACTGTGTAGAAGAGATATTTGAGCATGGCTGCACTGTAACCAGTTACATTTAATTCACCAAGAGTATATAAACGCCTTTAACCTTTTTACGAATGGGTTTTTCTATGTATGCTAGAAAGGGGGAAATACTCCCCTATTCTAACATTAGATAAAAACATGCTAGAAAGATAAAATTTGGCATAAATATAGCCACTGGGTATGCATAATTACAAAAAATATAAAATTCCAGAGCAAAAACGATTCTTTTTGCTAATTTCAGCAGTTTTATGACAATATTTGTCATCAGTTTTAAACAATAGCAATCTTTGTTTCAACAGATTTTTAATTTTTGTTTGCAAATTTTGAAAGGTAAATAGAACCGGTTTGTCCAGGTAACAATACCAAAGTCTAATATTTCTTGGATCGCCTGTAATAGGGCGCCAAATTTGACAAATTGTTATAATGAAATTTGGTACAATTATAGCCCTTGATATGCTTGAAAGAACAATATCAAACCTAAGACAAAAAATGTTTTTCTAGCTGATGTCACCACTTTTTATTCTTAAAATTGCCTCTGCAAAGGAGAGCAACAAAGACGGTACATGTGTTTCAACATTCTATTTCATGCTTACCAACAATTTTTTTGTAAAATAAATAAAATTAAGATAAATAGAGATTGGTTAGAACTCTAAAATACACCATGCGGAGGAGAGTGTTAAATAAGTATGTTTAGCATACTGTTCCTTGATCAAAAGTTACACTCTGGTGGGGTGAGTTTTACCCCCACTCCCCCCTTCCATGATAGGGTTAAGTTATAACACAATTTTCTAAGGGCCAGAAATCTTAATGATTTCTAATTTTCTAACAGTCCACATCGTTGAACAACAAAAGCATTATCAATTTGAAATGTTAAGACAAAAAGAATGACAACATTAAAAAACATACTTGGCATTCTGTGCAAGACATTTCCCTAACTCCTCTGGTAGATCAAGCATCTGTGCTTTATTAGACAATGAATTACTCATTTCTCCAGCAATTAGAGCTTTAGCCATTCCTTCTTCTTCAAACTCCCATAAATACATTGCCATTTGTTGCATGTTATTTAACACAGCCCAAAAAAATAACTCTCTAAATGGATTCACAAATGTTTGGTTACTCTTGGTGAGTTCAAGATCAGTTGATGAAGAATTGCTTAAGTCCAAATTCTAAAAATACATATCAGTGGAAAAGATGGAAATTAATTAGATCAAGATGGGGGACAATGAACTTAGTTAAGGAATCATCTAAAAAACTAAAAAAACAATCGCTCCAAACCAACTTTTTTGTTAGGGTTAAATCATTTAAAATTGATAAAATTTGGTCAATGAGCTTGCAATGGATGATCAGTGACTCAGTACTCTCCTCTGTAGATTTTATTTTTATTTTTGAAACGGTCCCTAATGTGAAGTTAGATAACCATTGTCATAATTTTCCTGTTTCCTAACATGCAACATGCAATGTATTGACTAAAAGATGTAGCTGCATGTTTGTTTCAAAACAAAACGAATCAGATGGTCTTTTAAATAAAACAAGTAGCCAAGCTTTACGACATGCTAAACAGATCCAAAGCATAGGTCAGAATAAAACAAGTAGTTAATCCTTCTAAATTATTGCCTTGTGAGAATCCTGATACCAAATATAATCCAAGAGAAGGTACGGAAAGTTGACCACAAAACAGAGTCAAAAGTTAAACCTATGTAGCACATAATTAATACAGCCCTTTAAATTTCCGTCCATCCATGCATCCGTCTGTCTGCACATTATAATATTCACAAAAGGTAATGTGCACTTTATAGGTTGTTGTTCATGCGGTAGACCGACTTCTTGTTTGCATAATTATTAGCTGCATTGTCAATAGGTACAATAATAATAAATGTTTGTTTTAACTTATCAACATATTCTATTACCTCATGATCTTTTAAGTCTGGCTTTGTCCTTTTTAGTACTAGCTTGTTTTTCTAGGTTTTGATCTTAGACATAACCTTAGCTTTAACGCTGTCTGACCAGTTTTAGCAAAAATATCTACAGCCTTACAGATTTACTTTTTCCAAAGGTCAATGTATTGGGTTCCTGAAAGTTTGTTCCTTTGGTCATAAGTGATCGTAACTTATTATTTTGCACTAATCGTAGATCACCAGACATTACACGACCATGAAATGAATCAGTGAATGGCAAGTTCTGGCACTCACATTTAGCAGAATCTGTAACGAATGTGAAAAATCAATTAAAGTTTTAAAAATTATTTTTATAAAACATATCACTCATTATCGCCAAAAATCGAGGAGGAAGCTTCCCCAAAATATAAAATATACCAAAAAGGTTTCACATAGAAAAACTATTTTTCAAAAAATTTTGAAGTCCAATTGGTTATGATCAAATCCTTATAAACAGTGAAAAACATTCGACTATTTAAGTCTCCACTTTTGAAAAAAAAAAAATTAATTAATACTTGGTCCTGAGTCTATGTAATGAAAAAAAAATCAAATTATACACAGGAATTCAGTATAATTGTTAGCATGGGGGTTGTAGTTTGGGTTTGATGTCACGGTTCCTAAAAATGTGTAGTTAGTTTATCCCACAAAATGTTTGTTAAAAAGATACTAAACTTTCTCGTTGAATTCATATGCAGAATTCGGTCACATTTTCATTTGCCCTTCAAGAGATATTAACACTTGAAATATTGCGGAATCAGCATTTTTGAAATATTTAAAGCTCCATAACTTTTGGACGAATTATCAGATTTGAATGATCGATAACTATATTTTGCTTATTTTTTGTGGCCTATTGAATCGAGTTAATAAAAAACTCCCTTGTAACATCATCAAAATGGCAGAACTGCTATTTTTTGGTATTGTGCAGGTTTTTGAGATAGGGTCAATGATTTTGTAACAAACATGTTTTAGCCATCAAAAAGATATTATGAAAGTTGTTTTCTGATCACAATTCAGAGTCTTAGCTGATAGCCTATTTCCTTTTTTTACGAAAATACTAACTTCTTTTTTCTTATCATATGGATATTAATCTCATTACATGGCATAGTTATTATTGATTTGTCCGATGAAAAGGACAGCATTTATGAGCAAATTTATTTAATAAAAAAGCATGAACATGAATCCTTCTCAACTAAAACAGAAATATATTTGCAAATAAGTTGAGTCAACAAACATGCGTCACATCTACGTAGACAACATAGGTAGTTTTGAACAGATAATTGCTAGTTTTTTTACCTCTATAAAGATTTCATTTCCTTGTCTAACATATTTATCACATAATCTTTTGATAATTGTCTTTATAACTTTCCTTGGAATTGCAGAAGCAGAGACATCAAAGTCTTCATAACTGCATAACAAGTCCATAACATCATCATTTACTTTTGGACGTGTATACTCTCGATCATCAAATTCATAACGAAGAGTTGACGTATTCATACGAGATCGATAACCATAAAGAAATTCCAAACGCTCATTTGTTATTAACGTTGAGAGGCTAACACTGTAAGCAAGAAGTAGTTTAACCATGTCCACTCTATCCATTGCTAATGCCATGATCATTGCATCTGCCAAGTCCTTCTCCTGAAATATGAAAGTAATAATTATATAGTCCTCTGAATTCATGACGGCATTATCCTGTGGTCCTCTTTATGAATGTACATTAAATTGTTTCATAGTCTATACCCTCTGAATCGGAATTACATCAAAGAGATTATGCTATTAAAAATAAAATAAATCGGATATTTAATAGTTAGATTCCAAGTACATAAAACTGAAATTGAATTTAAAATTTTATTAGTTACGCAAATAAGGCAATGTGAGCGCTGGAATCCCATCTAGCTTCGGTATAGTCTGATTGTGAGCGCTGGAATCTCATCTGGGGAAAACTGACAAAACTAATATAGAGTATAACAAATGGGAGTAGCTTATTACTCCATGCAGTTTAGTTAGGGCAGTTCTCAAGAAAACATTAAATCTAATGTACAAATTTCAGTACTTGTTTTAGCAAGATTTACACATTTGTCAAGCAGCAAATGTTAGAGATATCACAGCCGAACATTATGGTATATAATTATGCTGATTTAACATTTTTAATGGGAATTTCGTACTGATACCGCTTCACGATCATGTATGCCATGCTAAAGTGCTTCAAAAATAGTATTCCCTAATATTAAGGATATGCCCCTATCAAGTGAAAATCAAATTAAAGTTATGGTAGAAACAGAAATTTTAACTATGTAATTGTATAATAATATGGTATACCTTAATACGAGAATATACACCGCAGGTTTAATTAACCCGCACCTCTAAGAAATACGCTTAATTAAATTTAGCTTATTTTTCACTGTGGCTTACAAAACTTACTTATTATGTTTTATGATTGAATAATGTTAATATTTTTTTCAAACTTGAAGAAGGAAGCTTCCCAATATCAAAATGGAGACTTCAAGTCCTAATTCTCAATAGGTATATCAAATCTATTCCCTTAGAGTTTTTTTTAATATAAACAAGTCATTTTTTCATTGTTTTTGTTAATGACTCTATTGTAATATTTTTAGTTATAAACTCTAACCATTTCAACCTTGTGTATTTAATTTTGATTGGAATTGTAGATTACCTTATTTGGTAAAGTTTTTTAAAAAATAATTGTATATAAGTTTTTGAATTTCGTTGTATAACGTAGTATTGATAATGACCTATGTAAGGTCGAAAGCTATACCGGATGTGTCGATAAAAACACTTGTGTTTTATTTAATTTTCAACATGACTTTGTGACATCTCTACACATAACACACATGCAATAAAGTACATTTACAACTGGCTAACATATCATTCGTTCACCAATCACCATAGAGTATGTAATTTAATGTGATACTCAACGGAAAAATTCGCTGAAATTTAACCGGACTCCAGGTCTTTGGATTGGAAGCGTTCTGATAGAGGTCCGTGGTTGGAACGTTTTAGTGTATTGAAGTGTAACACTTTGTTTGGTGGTACACGTTATTTTTTATAAGAACCCTAGCGAAGGACCTGTAACGCCGTCAAATGTAGTAAAACGATATAAGTAGTAAACGTCGTCAAATGTAGTAAAACCTGTCAACATCTGTAATAAACGTTGACAAATGTAGTAATATCTGAAGTAACGACATATGTAGTAACACCCAACGACAAAGGTAGTAACGTTCTTAAATGTAGTAAAACATTTAACTGACGATAACTGTAGTAAATCTAGAATACACACCTAGTATTGCTTTTTTCTGCATACACGTTTTTTTTTTATAAGGAACCGGTTTCTAAGAAACCTAGTACTAGAATCTTCAAAAGTTAAGAAACTTTTACTACTACAGATTATTCCTGCTTTTTGGGATAAGAAACTTTTTGCATTGGCATGTTGGTGTTGTTTTGTGATACAACAAGAAGCTAGACGAATATCGAATTCTATGTGGCGATAAATCTGAGGGTTACCTTAAACTTGACGATTTTAATGGAATTGTACTTTTGTTAGACCAGTGATTTTTTTAGTAAGCTACATTTTGATTTTTTTTTATTTATTTCGAGCGCACTCGAACATCATTGACAATTTTTCTCCATTCATCTATGTCCTCCATGATCTTTGTTAGCTCTGACAGTTCCAGACCAGTGTCATTTCGAAGTTGATCTGCATATGTTAACATTGGTCTACCTCTCCCCTTTCTACCTTGTCTTGGTTCCCAAAGCAAAACTACAAGATGCAATTAAAACATACCTACTCACTATTATTGTCCGTTTTGGTTTCTGTACTTTAATAATATTTGAAAAATTTAGGAAACTCTTTAAGAAACTTTTAGAACTAAAAACCTTCAATTTTGACGTTATAATTAAGAAACTTTTGCTACTAGTCCTTCGCTAGGTTGTAACATGTTTACTCTACATGTGCAAACATTTTTGTTATTTTTCTCCTCACTTTGGGTAATATAAAGAAAGTCACTTTTGTGATTTTATATTCACAATTTCACGTGTTTTCATTTTTAAAAATCTCACTTTATATTGTTCATTTAATTACGGCAATTAGTATATAAAGTATATATTCTGTGATTTTGACAGCTCAGTTTTCAAAAAGGAATTCAATGTTAGAAAAGGCTCAATACATTCAAAAAAGTTCAATAATTCAAGAAGGTTAAAAATTCAAGAAGATTACAAATTTAATATTTAAGTTGTTAGCTACAGCGGGTTTTTTTCAAATTCCGTTCTAAAAATAGATTTTAGGACTAAATAGGGCCAATACATTTTTCGATAACTCGACAACAGCGTACGCGTTCTACTCTTCACTGCTCTTTTATTACAAAATTCAGACAGTGGAAATTTAAAGAAACAAAGAAATCATGTTCGCTTTGTGACTCTCCTTTTACAATTATTATAATCGGGTAAGTTATCAAAGTTAAATGATTTAAAATATCAGCGAAGGAGAGTGGGAAATTGATATTTGAAAAGTCACTAATGAAGTCACTTAAAGGTACAAAATCACCCTCAGATTTTTTCTCTCAAATTTTTCCTTCTGTAGTCAAGATGAATGTTACATATTCTGAAGATTTGACTCCATAAGAATGAATATCAGCGGAGATATAATTGATTGAAGTCGTAGGAAATTATGTATTTTCTATGCTAACTGTATGGCAGCCACCTTGTTTGGCCAAACATTTTCCTGTTTCCAGAGAACAAAATTGCCTGTTTTGCCTCTTCTTGACATTTTTAGACTCTCAAATTTTCCGAGCATGTTCAGTGTGTGTCACTTATCCATTTGACATAGATATTAAAAATTTGACCATAAAAGGTGATTATGTACTTTTTACGTCTTGATACATTTGACTTAAATTAGTATTATTATTATTATTATTATCGAATTTGAATGGAACAAGAAGACACTATAAAGTAATATATTTTTAATAAACTTTATTTACACCTGCTTTACAAGTGGTTTTTAGCAACCACAAAATTTGTTCAGATGGTTAAAGCCGGTTTCTCACTTCCTATTTTCTAGAATTTTTATACCACCGGTCAAATATTTTGTTGCAAAGGGCAAATAATCCTTTAGTTATCAAAACAAAATATTTAAAAATGCTCCTTGATAAAATATAGTAAAATACCTAAAATTTCTAGTCATATAAGTCATTCATTCAAAAGTTATGACAAAAAATTAAATTTAATACACTTTCCCTAAACAAGGATATGGATTTACTACAGTTATTTTACTACATTTAACAACGTTACTACATTTGTCGACGGGTGCTACTACATATGCCGTTACTACAGATATTACTACATTTTGTCAACGTTTACTACAGATGTCGTTTCACAACATTTGGTGGCATTGCAGTGTCTAGCAGGGGTTAAAGTAACTGCTTGTCATCACTGTGGAAAAAAGATTTTTCAGAATATTTTCAACCAAAGTGGCTGAAAATATCTCGAAAAATTTCTTTTCCACAGTGATCTTTGGCAGGTTCTTTAATCCCTGGCCTAGGCACGTTCGCTACTTATGCTTAGCTTATGCTAGAAGATCATCTTTAATGCTAATCTTGGCCTAATAAGTTGGGTGATAAATGGGGACAGAAAAACAGAAAAATTGAAAACAACAATAGATCATACCTTTAAGCCTTTTGCTCGGTTGATAGCTCTTAATGGACGTAAAACACGGATAACACGCAATATTCGAACAACAGATATTTCTTTTGAATTCCTACAGATATGATAAATAAAAGTTAAGTACACAACATCCAATTCTTGAAATAAAAAGCTTTATAGTCTGAAGCTCCTCCAGAGTGAATATTTTCTCTTATTTAGAACACTAATAATTATCTCCCGGTGAAAAAGGTTGTATATTATCATGAAGGTATTAACTGTATCATATTCAAATAATAAATAAACAAGCTAGCAATATCCAATTCAACAGCTGTATCTGCAAAGGCAAAAAATGTTAAATTATGCCATGCCATGCCAAAGGCGCATAATGTCATAAAATTTACCAGTTTGACTGAAGTACACATTTTTTATTTATTTATTTACTTTTTATAAGAAACTTGGCAAATTGTGTAGTACTGAAGGTTTCTTATTTCGGGCAGCACCAAAAAAATGAGGACTTTATTTCTAAAAGTTTCTTCAAATGTATTTCTTGATAAAAACTTCCTTGTGTGTACGTTAAAGTATGTACGTTAAAGTGTGTACGTTAAAGTGTCTAGCATATTTGACTCTTTAATGCAGTGCTTCATATATTTTATTTGTTAACACCTATATCTACACACTCCTTCAGTAGTTTTTGGTAAATTCATTCACTTATGACAAAAGAGAAAAGTTCCTTATCCTTAAGCTAGGAAAATATTTGTAGTACTAAAAGTTTCTTGAGGATCTTAGATCGAAGTTTCTCATAAACAAGTTTTTTATAAGAAAATTTAAAAATGTGTATATGTCTCAGAGGTTTCCATGAATACAGAAAGAATTTATAGAAAACAGATTCTAATTTTTTTGGGGAACCGTCTCAAAAATAAAATCTACAGAGGAGAGTACTGAGCCAATGACCTTGCAATGGATTCCATTGTAAGTTCGTTTACCTAACACACTTCTGTACAGATTCATTTTTGTAGATTTTGTTTTATCCCTACCAAATAAGTTGATTTTGGATAGAGCAAAATTTTGAGATATATCATGAAAATCATGAAAATTAACAAGAAAAAAAAAAGAAGAATTTATTAATGTAAAGAGAAGCAACATTTATATGAAAATTGATGGTAAATTCACAGTAATTCTGCTTATCTCTCTACAAGCATTTCATCTGCATTATCAATTCCCTTTAGGAATATTCAAGGAAAGGTGCAGAAAGTTATTCATAACAACAACATTGCCTTGATTATTCGAAAAGTCATTGTTGGCTAATAATGTACCCACAGTGGAAGGAATAAGAATAAATAATCACTGCAGAGGAGGGATATTAAGCACAGCTTCAGACTGTGGCTTGAAGCTATGCTCAAAAGTACTCCTCCACAGTGATTATTTGCTCTTATTTTTATCATTGAACTACTGACAGATTTAGTAATTAACAAAGAATAAGCAAAACTCTCGATGTACGAGAAGTAGTTACCTGAGTATTATAGCTATGAGTGAGACGGATACGATAAGAAGATCAAGTACATTGAAAAATCCACGACAGAAACTTCCTTTATGTAAGAAAGCACCATATGCAACAAGCTAAAACAAAAATATGTGCATTGGATTACTTTAAGCAGTGGTGCATATGATCCGGAGGTTCCTGGTTTAATACCACACTCCGGGAAAAAGAACCTGGAAGCACTGCCATCTACCTGTTTCCCTGTAAAGTGGTTCCGGCCATGTTTCAGGGTAAAAATGATGTAAATAGGGAGATAACCATCAAAAAAGAGTTAAAGAACATAGTCCAATCTTGCATAATGGGTAATGACAGTGGCCGAAATAGGAGAAATTAATCACTGTGCAGGAGAATTTTTAGGCATAAATTCAGGCATTCTAGTCTGAAGCTATACAATCACTCATCCACAACGATTATTTGCTCTATTTCAATCACTGATAAGCACAGTTGATTAAACAAACACCAGGAAGTACAATAGATTAACAAATCTGATTAAAGACACAGAAATTGCACAAGACTGCATTCAAGATAACAGCAAAAATCTCTGTGGAGGGGTGACTGTTAAGTGATATTTTGCTCTTATTCAATCATGTATGCAGGGGGTAGTGAAATTCTAAATTATGCTTGCTCAATAACAATTTATGGACCGTCTCCCAAATTCGTTTGCTGGGAAGGAGTGCTGAATCCGTAGATACCAATCAAATGTTCTCAAATTTATTGATTTTGGCTTCTTTAAAGCGTCTAAAATATCTGCTTTTTGAAACGAATTTCGAAGATGGTTCCTTATGGGTAGCCAAATAATAACAGTGATTACCCAGTGGTAAAAAACTTGTTCAATGTTCGCAGTGAAGACATTAGATTAATGACATTCTCATTGGGTAAGGTTGATTAAATATTTACCTTTATTAAGATTTCTACAGTAAATATTGCAGTAAAGATATAATCAAAATAATCCAAGACCTAGAATAAGAGATGGAAATTATTTGTAATAGGGTAGATCACTGCTAAAATAATAAAAAGTAAAATCTTATAACTGTTGGAAATCACTTGTAAAAGAGTTAGGAGTACTGCAAGATTGACAATTCAGCAATTTTCTTTGGAGATATAGAGGGGTATATAACTATATGAATCCACTTCTCTTATTTAACGGTGCATTTTCACTACGCGAAACATTTTTGTGCGATAGCCAAAAGAAGACAATGGATTAGAAGAAATTGACGTACCATGGCGTGTGAGGTTAATTTCTACCAATAGATTATCTTTCGGTTTTTGCCTAATGGAAATCCGGCTTTAAGAGTCCATTTAAAAAATTTGTATGACAAACACTTTATTTGTATACTAAACAGGGCTACTAGAAACTCAATCATTTTTAACTAAGAGCTGTTTTGCAATCATCTCGCCCTTTGATTACATTACATAATAAAGAATTTAAGATTCCATTTCTTTTTCTATCACCACAAAACTTCCGGCTATATCCACACATGATTAAGTCTACTCCCTTGAAACTATTTTAATTTTTACACTAGTTTTTATTTAAACGTGCAATATGAAGATACTCTTATAGGCGAAAGCTAAAGAAAATGTGTTGTTATTAAATTTGTCGTTCAGATATAACTAAATGGCGGTGGTGAATCGGTGAATTATCCCAAATAGCATGTGACTACTACTAATACACATAATTAGTAAAAATCTCTCCTAAGTAAGCATTATCCCTATTCATTACACAGTCCCCAAAATTCACTACGGCAATAACTTGCTGAGGAGTACATTTGGACATAATTTCCAGCAAATTATGTTCAAACGCACTCCTCCACAGGTGAATGACCAAGTAAATTTCAAGGACTGTAATTAAACTACATGCCCCTAAAAAATCACTTTCAAACATCTGATCAATTACAATAACCAGACTGATAACAATGATACTGTTCAGAAAGTTGTTACAAGCCTCAATACAACTGCTAAGCATTTTGAGAAAAATCACTCCTCCACACGTGATGTATGAGGCTTAGTGTTATATCAATGAAATTGCAATGACTTGACTTCTTCAATACTCTGATGATATAGGAATATATTAACTCCTATACCACAGCAAGCCTGACGGACATCACCTGTGGAGGAGTGTTTGTTCAGCTTAAAAGCTGAATACCATACTTAAAAAACACTCCTCCACAGTCAGGTGATGTCCAGGCTTGTACAGTTTCTTTTAAGTAGAATGTAACAAATATATACCTGATTTCGCAGTTGATCTTTATTTAAGGGATCCTCTGCAGCAAGCAGGACGCTGCTACAGCAAATAAGTAT
>JAULBZ010003140.1:0-17100 GCA_032360805.1 Neoturris breviconis
GATAAAATAACAGCTACATTCCCACATTATCCACTGAAAGGACAGGTAGAATCAGACATCCAAGATGCATATAAACAGCAAGGTGGTGACATTAAAGATTTTCCAGAACTACCAAAATCTGTCAGAGGTGAAGTAGGCTTTAAGATAGGTATCAAATATTTACGTTATCATCTCCAATCAATATTTCAATTACCATCAGGACTCACAATCTATAAAGCTTCTTAGGTTGCTCCATTACATTTTAAAGATATTTACAATAAAATAGACTATGTTTTAACTACATCTATTCGCAATTCGCTTTTATTTGCACCTTTAAGCATAAAAGTTTGTTTACACACGTGATTTTAAATTAATTTAAATTTCGTGAACCCCGTAATTATTCAGAAGATCAATCTAATTTAATTATTCTGCAGGTAGTTTAAATATATTTTCTGAATAAGTCTCTGTTTCTTTTTTTTCCGTTTTTTATTTTTTTCCTGTTTGTGTGTGTTTTAGCGTTTCTGCCTGGGAAATTTTTACCGGGAGGAGTGGCTTTTTATAGAGACTAATCTCTAGCCTATACTATGCAAACACTTGGAACCCTCAGGCTTGAACAATTTCAATCTATAGTAATTTGAAAGCATATGGAAGAGTTTTGCCCTCAGAAATATGGGGGGTTTTATTCAACAAAGACGTTCACCCCTTCCCTTCCCCAACAGTTTTCCCAACATGACTGTAATCAAAATCATTACCAATAATTATGAATCATTCCGATGGGTGTTAAAAGAAGCGCCGGACTTGACTATACCAGTTCTTGAAACAAACTTTAAAGCTAATCCAAGGGAAATTCACTACAGAGATTACAAAAAATTTAATCAAAACAAATTCCGTAAAGATCTACAAAAAGTGCAATCCCTAAACCTTCATAATAGAGAATGAGTTTTAAGAGTTTGAAAATATTTTTTCTCCGTTTTAAATAGGCATGTCCTACAAAAGAGGAAATCTCTGAGAGCAAATCATAAATCATATAGACGTAAAGCAATTATAAGAAGATTTGCACTACAAAATAAATATTTTAAAAGTGAAACTATTGATGATTGAACAGCATATATAGCTAAGGCAAATAAATTACTGTAGCAGATTTTATAAAAAGTTGCGAAAGAAATATTTAAAAAATCTAAATCTACAAGATATAACTGACAACAAGAAGTTTTAGAAAACAATAAAAACAATGTTTTCAGAAAAAAGCTCACAAAACAACGAAATAGCTATTGTAACGCAAAGACATGCTATTTCAGAAGATCAAGAACTTTCGGAATCACTCAATACCTTTTTCAATAGTGCGGTAGCTTCCTTAGACATAAAAAAGTGAGTACCTCCTCGAACCTACTAATGAAGGTTATCACTCAACAAAAATGAATCTGTGCAGAAGTGTGTTAGGTCAATGAGCTTGCAATGGATTGCTTTTTTCGAGACAAAGAAACCGATCCATTGCAAGATCGTTGACTCAGTACTCTCCTAAGTAGATTTTATTTTTGAGATGCTCCCTTACCAAATTTTATCCTAGCATCTTAAAAACTCATCAAAAAATCAACGCATCGAAATTTTCTTTCCCTTAGGTCAGACTTTTTTATGTTGAAAAGGAAATACACAACACAATATCCCTGCCAAATATTTGAACAAACTGCTGATATGTGTTGTACCCATTTACACAAGGTGTTACCTGAGACCATAAGAAAATATAATGAAATATATATATATTCATTTTGGGACTCCTGAAAGCTTGGGGGGACGGATCTCTCCCCTTCCCCCCTCCATAACTTTTGAACGACTAATAGGATCAAGATGAAACTTTGTACAGTTATAGTCTATTACAAATAAAACAAAATGGTACTAAATATGTTCCAAAGTAATGATGTCATCTCAATTAATTTTAAATTGCTCATTTTTTTAAAAAACTGCACTTTCTTAAAATTATGATTAAAAGAGTTTTGAAAAACATTTTTCATTCTGTTTGCAGTTTTGGGTAGGTATTTAAATGTTCTTTCACGTAGTTTCCCGGTTTTTAGTGAAAATGTTGGAAAATACCAAATTTTAATCTGAAATTCCGAAAAATCGGAAGGAACGGGCAACGTTCATTATATTGAGTGTTACAAAGTGTGCGGAACAAAATTTATTTGGAGTAATAGTTTATTGTAAGGATAACACGAAAATAGACCAAATACGCCTTTTTAGTTTCTCTGCTTTCGATATAACCGTACAAAAGAATAGATTTATAATCAGTTTGAGCAGAATCGGTCCATCGGATATGTCTGAATTTTGGACAAGGCCCGATTACTACTTAACTTTGGCTACCATTTTGATTTTTTTCCATGGAGATAATTTTTGTTTTTGTATCTAATATTTTTATGGGGCTTTCACCTTAAAGTATATTCAGTCCTAAGTAGCTTCCCAATTCAAAATTGTTTGATAATATTTCATTAGTTGTCATTTTAACTAAAAATATTTAAATATATGCCTCCAGTTTATAGATACATTTTAAATAATTTTAAATAACTTAACAGCGTCAATCATATGCAGACGGTCTGTACTTATTCAGCTTGTCTAACTTTTGAACATTTATATTGATGTCCTTCACAATGATTGGGAAAGGTTTGAAATATATACCTAAACAACATGTTCACATGATATCTTGAAATAGATTTAACCAAGCATTACAAAATATCTTAATGTGGGTTGACCTGGAATTATCGATTAATATGCACATTCGTTTATAATTAATAAGAATATTCTAAAACAATCTTTTATCACTAGGAATTTGCAGACAATGTTAAGTTTTGGCGAAATTGTTACAAAAGAGTAAAAAGTCGAGAAGAAGATTATTGAAACGTTACAAGTTTATTTCGTTTTTCGATTGAATATTTAGTTACATTACTGGTCAAATCATCAAAAGCATGCATTATATCACAGTATTAGTGACAAGGTAAGAACACATGTTTAAGTGAACGAACAACCAGATTGCAGTTATGCATTTATAAATATCATCAGATAATCGAAGTTTGCAGCATAAAAATGTAGTGAATGTAGTATTAGATGTCCCCTGTACATTCAGAAATACATACTCCATAACAGAAATATAATTGTAGTCTTTTGCGCTGCAATTATGTATATATTCCTGAAATAAAATTTACTTGTTATATTCGATAAATTTACACAGTACACGGTGAGCAATAAGTTGTTCAAAGTCTGCAATAAAGAAGCTAGAAGAACGTCATTTGACGTTGTCCTAGCGTCTTAACTGCTTACTTTGAACAAGCTTTTGACCACTGAGCGTCCACTTGTTATCTTAGTCTCGTAATCATACATGCCATACTGGTCCAATCATTTATCACAAGGTTAACTTGCAAAAGATTTGGCAATTTTACGATCTTTAAAGTGGATAAATACCGTTCTGGAAAAATAAAAAAGATTCTGAACAAAACAACAGATGTAGAATGTTCTACACAGTGTGTTATGAACGATGGATGTGATTTTATAAATTATAATTTACTTAACTCAACGTGTCATTTGATGAGTATGATATCCATTGATGGAAGGAGTTTAAATACATGGAAAATAGTCAGCACGGACTATAGAACTAAAGACGTAAGTATCTTATTTGAATGTTTTGATGTGTTTGTTTAATGAGTTGATTATTTTACTGTACCTTTTATTTTCCCCATTTACCAGATACATATTGGTCATACAAATGTACACTAAATTTTTAGTCAAAACGAAATAATAAAATTTTAACACGATTTCATAAATAAAAAAGCATCAAAAGAAGACAATCCATTGGTAGAATTTGATGTGTCACATGGTGCTTCAACTCTTTGAAATTAACTTATAATAAGGCTTACAAATACTGCCATCCCAAAAACTTATTCAAATCAACAGTATAGATGCTAGAACAATGTTAAGCAACGTTGTTCTAGCGTTTTTACTATGGACTTTGAACCAGTTTTTACTCGCTGGGATTTGGATAAAGTCGATTACTCCGGCCAAATGATTTCTAGTTTTTCTCATCGAACCAGGATTCCTTTTTTGTTGTCTCGATTACTAAAATTGTAGCAAAGCTGCGGTACAAAAACTGACATTAAAATCATGTTTGATTTGTACTATTGGATTTATAGCTGACAATACATCATTCCAATTAAAGGTGCTTGTATAGATAAATGTTGCAATTCCATTATCTATAATCCAACATTTTCTAAAGCGCACACTTCCCTGAGTTCCAGGAATATTCCAGATCAAACCCTTTTAAATTAACCTATATTAACCCTTCATTAGTGTGGTGGAGTACCCCCGGAAATTCGTTAATTCATGGGAAGGTATTAGAAGATTGAGGGGGCAAAAAGTCACAAGTATGATGCAGATTTTTTAAGTATGTAATAAAATAACCTCCTGAATAATAATTTGTGTTATGTTACTTTCACAATTTCAAATTTAGGGGATCCACATCATACTAAGGAAGGGTTAGCACCTACTCTACTGGAAGGTTTTGTAAATCGAATTTCTGTAATGATTTTTGTAACGAGTAGCCTAAACTATTCTGATCAAATCCATTTATCCTAACCATAAACAGACTATGATCGATCTTCTTCTGTAGATCAGGCTACAATGTTGTTGTTGTTGTTTCTTTCTTCGTGTTTGAGGTTTTTTTTTTATCATTACTTTTGGATTTATTTTTTCTGAGAGAGAATCTAACAAAATCAATGTCATATGATTGTTTTATTGATAAAAAAAAACATTAATTAAGACACGCCATAATCGACACAAAGTCAAAATACAAAAATATTAATTTTAATTTCTGGTTTATATACTTTTATGTACATTTTCTCATTTTAGAGAGGACCAATTTGTCAAAGTTCTTCCCCATGTACAATTTATGACGTTTGTTTTGACATTTGTGATGCACCATACTACAGATGCGGTAAGATTGGCGTTGGGCACCAAGCGCGCCCCCAGCGTCTTTTGACTTTTTTTTAAGAGATTAATTCATAAAAGTCAAAAGGGGATAAGCTTGGTCGGGCATATATCTTCACTAAGACGTATAAAGTAAATGGGTTGGATCATTAAATGATTTCCCTTTCAATCAATCAAATAGCTTCATTTGGAATCTGTACGAACAAATTTGCTTAGTGGGAATCCGAATTTACTGATATTTACAGCGCAGCAGACTACCTATAGCGTACCATATCCCCTCTGCGATCGGACCGTTTGTTTGCATATATAGATACGGGTATATGCAAGGCCGTACTCAGTAGCCATTCACACTGGGGTTATTAGTTTCATAACAGTACCTAATAGTAATCGGGCTAATATTATTAAAACTTCCTTCCTATAGACCTATTTACAAATACATGAAAATCTTGTCAAGCTGCAGTGCACCAAAAGGAAGTTTTTACATTGCATCACTTTCTAATTTTAACAGCCATCGTTTTCACAGAACGCTAATATAACTCACGCAGGTTTTGCCAGCTTCATAACAGAACCATACTAGGACTCAGACTGTTGATGTCTGGTGATTCTAGATATCATAGAACAAATGTTTATTTTGTTATAGTGTTGAAGAACACACATATCTAATCGTGGTCCAATTTCATTACTTACCTATCCAGTAAATGCTTCTTCTGTTTCATATTGTGAAATTATCTGGAAGGGAATACCCAGATTGCTAAAATAAATTCACAACTACGCCAAAACTAAGGTCTATAAGCCAATTATAAGCTGTTATTTATATATCAAATTCCTTTACTTTAACCCCATCAACACGCACCCCATGTGCATAGTGCCCACGGAATTTTAATTTTGCCATAAATCTTTTACGATGAATAGCATGGTATTGAAATTTGGTGACTTTTGTTTTACATTAACTTTCCGCGAATAAATTATTCTGAACAGGGGATAATTTCTTTGAAAATACAATTTTTTCTAAACTGCATCTGTAGTTACTAGACTATCTTTCGAATACTATCATTTATAGAAATAATAAATGAATACATGATAACATTGAAAATTACGGATTAGATTTCGTATTTTACAGACCAGATAGTATATTATACAATCCGCAAACTTGTTGTTATTAATGAGGTCATAACAGGTACCAGTGACGTCATCAAACCAGTTTTTTGTCAAAGACTCGCGTTGTCCTGTAAATGTACCTCAAATAAAAGGCCACGGGAATCTTATGTCTGGTCTACACCAGACACAAGAAACAAGGTTTAATTGGGTTAACCCTATTCAGTATGGGGAGTGCCCCCTACTCCATCGACTCAGAGCCCTAAAAAGCCCATACTGAGTAGGGTTAAGGAACCGTTCTTTTATATTTCTTTCAATATTCTCAATAATTTAGTTATTTTATTTTAGAAAAACATGTCAACATAGTGTCAAATGGATGGGTAAATCAGTCTTCTACTTATCAGGATTCGATTGCAGCTAACGCTATTGATAGCAATGTTTCAACATCTTCTAGAACAGAATCAACGACGGGTACAAGGTGGTGGAGATTGAATCTACATAAGGACTATTCGATTGTTTCGTTTCGTATCCATCAAGATGCACCGTTATCGAGTGATGGTCGCATATATGTGTTTGTAGGAAATCAAAAAACGGAACCAAAGCAAAACACGTAATTCATTTGAGGTGAAAATTCCTATTGTTACGAAATCGTGTTATGACTACAAAAGTTTATATGGAAGATATCTGTATATTTTTACAGAATGGGCTGGCAATAATTTCCCACTTATTCTTAAAGAAGTTGAGGTATATGGTATTGCAACCATTTTGTGACCAACGCGTCTAATGTTGATGTAGCACTTTTAATAACTTTTCTATAATTTTATAACATAATTTTGTTGTTCACTTTAGTATACATGCACTACTTTATGACAAAATGTAGATAAAGCAGCCTTTGCAAGGATCATAAACAAGTGGTGAAACTCATTTAAGGGTTTATGTAAAGGCTACCTAACACATTGACAGTGTTCTAAATATAAAACTGGCAACTATTTGTATATATTTGATCGTAATTATAATACACGTTTTTTTTATAAGAAACATAAGATTTGATTAAGAATTGAAGTTTCTTATTTTTTACCAAACTTTTGGAACTCAAGTTTCTTATTTGTTTCATAAATTATTAAAGTGAAAACTGTATGTACTGCTAACAAATATAATACTTTTAACCCTTTATTAGTATGGTGTGGATCCCCAGAATTTTTAAACGTTACTGTGAAAATAACGTAACAAAAATTATTATTCAGGAGGTTATTTTCTTACATTTTTAAAAACCTGCATCATACTTTAGTGACTTTTTGCCCTATGAATCTTCTAATACCTTTCCATGAATTAACAAATTTCTGGAGGTACCCCTGTATACTAACGAAGGGTTAACAATACCAGATACCAAATGATGCCGTTCGTATTCAGTGTTTGTGACCACTAAAGAACTATTTTTGGTCTAATTAAGAGAAAAAGATATATGAATGTTTCTTATCATTATAAATTCCAGTTCTGCATTTCTTATTTTTTGACCTAAATTCAGAACTGTTTATTATAAAGCTGTTTCTTATAAAAAAAACTAGAAAACTTGAAAAATCACACAGCGCATACAACCCATATATGATTTTTATGAGATGGTATAAATCTCCGCTATTCCGTTTCCCTAGACGTAAAAATGAAAGGCAATGAATGAGGAAATTACCTTTCTCATTTAGTCGACTATTTCATATTTTTGCTGACGTTATCAAAGATGTATAGTTAAAGATATTTTGTTTAGCCATAGTTCGTAATATCTAGTATGCAAACTATCTTTGATTATTTTGCTGTAATTCTTTACTCGGTGTTTTTACTTGTACATAAAGATTTTGTTTTAAGTTTGGCATTTTTCTAATCGGAATTGATACATTATTCCACCGAGTGTTCTATCGTGTTAATAAGAGTCTCTAGTCTGTAAAATATACAACAACACTTGGCAAGTACTTGAGATGTAACAACTGGCAAGTTTCTATTTTATAAAATATGCTTATTGTTCCACATTTTCACAATTTGATTTTGTTAACACAGTTTCATTTATTATGTGTCATAACTACATACTTACGTCAGATGGGCATCGAATTTTAATCTTTTATATTCATCTGATTTAAAAAAATAAATAAATAATAATAAATTCAACAAAAACGAAACTACGCAGAAATGCGTTAATTCAATGAACTTGCAGTGGATTGGTTTCTTTGCTATGAATAAATAGAGTAGTTTTGAGCAATAGAGTAAAGTAGGTAAAGGAGGCCGTTTTCCACTTCAGAATATTTTTCGCGGAAAGGAAACGGAACGGAAAATGCGCACGCATAGAAAGAAATTATAGACATTTTTCTACCAATGGAATGTCCGTTAAATTCTTTCTATGCGTGCGCATTTTTCTTTTCTTTCTCGTTTCGCGTAAAATATTCTGAAGTGAAAAACGGCCTTAAGTAAGAATCATAAACATGAACGTCAAGCTGCGATAATAAGTATTTACGTGAACGAGCAAAAACGTGTTCAAAATCCGCAGTAAATACGCTATTATACTACTACTAAACCACGTTAAACTTGTCTTGTTCGTAGGATATAGGTGTGATCTATAGCAAAAAGAGAGGTGTGTATGACAATTTCTCCTATATTGATCAGATTTGCAAGTACAGATCAAAAACGTTCATCTATTTCCGCTTCTGGGCGGCCTTAATTAGGGAAAAGAGGACATAAAAAGAAGTGCGCATAAATATTTTAATGTTTTTTTGGGGGGGGGGCGTTATTGGAAGGAAAGAGGTTTTTAAAGGTGAGCAAGTTATGAAAAGAAGCATTACAGTATTCGAGGTTTCTGGAATTCACCTACAAGAGCTATATATCACGCTTTTCAGTAACTTTTGGTTTGTGTCATTCCGTAAAAAATCAAAGCTTCCCAATATCAATATTGAAACAATATTACAACAACGTTTGTCTAACGTCAGCTACCCAATATCTTTAATATAGGTTAGTTTCAGGCCGATCTGATTAGATTTTCTGTTCCATGTTCAATTTTCTATAATATGGATTTGTTTATATTTTGTTTTCACATTCAAAATCACTTCTCCATAGTGATTATTTGATGCTTGTCAATTTTGCGTCAGTAGCATTAAATGGTAACGTTTGCATTATTGATTCCCCAAAAATATTTGTCAACCGCAATTTAAATTCAGAACTTAGTTTCAATTTCATCGCTCTATAGAAATCACGGTTAACCCAATTCAACCTAATCTAATCTTTGATTATTTTGCTGAAATTCTTTATTCAGTGTTGTTACCTGCATATAAAAGTTTAAGTTGGTCATTTTTCTAATCGAAGTTGATTCATTATTCCACCAAGTGTTCTATGGTGTTAAAAAGAGTCCCTAGTCTGTAAAATATACAAAATAACTTGGCAAGTATTTGCGATGTAACAACTGGCAAGTTCCTGTTTTATTTTTTTCTTAAATGTGCTTATTGTTTCACATTTTGATATTGTTAACACAGTTTCATTTATTATGTGTCATAACTACATACTTACGTCAGATGGGCATCAGATCGAATTTTTATCTTTTATGTTCATCTGATTGAACCCTTCGTTAGTATGGTGGGGTACCCCCGGAAATTTGTTAATTCTTAGAAAGGTATTAGAAGATTCAGGGGGAAAAAAGTCACAAAAGTGTGATTCAGATTTTTAAAATATGTAAGAAAATAACCTCCTGAATAATAATTTTTGGTTATGTTACTTTCACTGCAAAATTTAAAAAAATCCGGGGGTCCACACCATACCAATGAAGGGTTAAAGAAATAAATTTGACCAAATTCAACAAAAAACGAAACTACACAGAAACGCGTTAGTTCGATGGTTCGAGCTTGCAGTGGATTGGTTTCTTTGCTATGAATAAACCAATCTATTGCAAGATCGTTGATTCAGGACTCTTCTCTGTAACTAGATGTTATTATTATGACAGTTTCTTACCCCAGTAAACAGACGTTTTTAAGACGTCTTTTTTCATCTCAATCTGGTATGAGACGAGTTGAGACGTTTTAAAGAGGTCCCATAAAGACGTCTTTTTAGAATAGGTTTTTAAGACGTCGATATTACGCCTCATTGCAAACCATCGGTTTTCGTCAGTTTGAAGAAGTCTTACAGTCGTCTTACTGTAGGACGTGCGATAAAACTTTTTAAAGAGGTCCCATAAAAGACGTCTTTTTAGAATACTTCTTTAACCCTATTATATATGGGAGGGGGGGCAAAACTGCCCCCAGTTGAACTTTTTACCATATTTCCTGAACAACAAATCGAATGAACTTCTCCTTTGGTGACTTTTAATATTTTTTTATCAGAAACATTTTGGTGTAATGACAATTGAAAATATTATGCAGAAGGTGGGCTTTCAGGGCTCTCCTCCAGAGAGGCATATGGCAAATTTTCACTTTTTTTCACGTATTGGAAATATTCATCCATAATTATGCTATGCTTATACAACAGTTATGCAAGTTTGAAGATAACTTTGTTGCTGCTCTCCTCCACATATGTTTTGTCATAGCACTATAGATAATCGGTTATTATATTTATTTTTATAGTAAAAGACCAAGTAGGGTTTATTAAGTGTCAAATAATAGGCCTATTTTACAGAAATTTCGACTGAAGCTGACTTTAAAAATATTTGCAAAATTTAAATTTTGACCACATTTTTCAAAATCTTTCATCAAGAGCTATATACAAATTTTCACGCTTGTAGCATGTTTCTATCCTAATAAAATTATGGTGGGACAGTTTTGTCCCCTCCCCCATATATTCAACGTACATGAAAAAGCCCATATATAATAGGGTTAAGACGTCCATTTCACCAACACGTCTGCAAACCATCTGTTTTCGTCAGTTTGAAGACGTTTTATAGACTCTTACTGTAAGACGTGCGTAATAACACGTCAATAAGACATCTTTAAAATACCTGATGAAAACTAGCGCTACCTTCCATTAAAAATGCGCAGTATTCCATGAAATACTACTAGCCTCTTCTGGCTTATATGAATATAGATTTTGTGACTTTTCCTAGGATCATTTTTAATTTTTATTTAATTTTTTTTTGTAACTAGGGATAATTTTCCCTTTGTAACCAATTTTTTGATAGGTGGTAAAAAAAATACTGGATTTTTTTTTCTTCTAATTTTTGCTTGAAAAACATTTTAACAAATTATGTAGAATTTTTTTTTTTTTTTGCACCAACTGTTTTTCTTTGATGACATCTCGTCATCACAAGTAATGACGTCATCACAAAAATAATTCTGAGATAGCTCTGAGAACGAGGTTGACGACCCCAACGAGTTTGAGTTTCCCGCGTTTTTCCCGCGCTTGCCTAGTAATGCGCGTTTTAGATCCGACTGAATTTTGGCGCCATGACCTTCTTCTTGTCAAGAACACAACATTTTCATTTTATATCATTATGAGAGTTCCTCGTTTCCAAAATAAAACTCAGCTACGATAGAACGACTGTGTACATGTCATAGGGAACACGCAACAACAAGACATATCAGGATGAATAAGGTAATATTTCTTTGACCTCGTACTCAACCAGGCAAAATATAAACTAGATGTGGGTGGAATCTCTCCTCTCTATGTGCGTTAGTCAGCCCAGGTATGGGTCAGTGAGAAGCTGATAAAAAGCAGCCTATCCAGTATATATATTTCTGCCAACTATGACACACACAGAGTAAGAAGATGATTCTCACAGCAGATGTAGCTAGCACATACGGTACAGTACTTATACCTACAAGCCTAATTTTGAGCTAATTAAGCTTCCACCACTGTCAATAAAAATAATGCTAGGTCAACTAAAGAACCGGGAATAGGAATAAATTATTTATTCTATCATTCTGCTTGACAAGGAGGGTGCCGAACCCCCGGACATTCACGTGGGTTTCCAGGGTAAAAAGATAGTTATTTTTTCAAGGGACAAGCGTAAGGGACCTTAAACAGCCTTAGTTTTAGGCCGTTTAGCGGTGGAGGGGTATAACTGGAAGCCATTAAGTATTTGAAAAAAGGTATTAAAACACCTCTCTAAACACATATCGCATCTTTTCGCATTCATTTTTCTATGAAAAATAACAAAAGAGCGTTCCACGCCCGTTTTGCGATAACAGCTCGTGTCTACCATATTTGTTTTCATTATTTCGAAAATTTACAGACCAGATATCTCTCCTCAGACCAGAATATATCTTACAAGAACGTTACTGCGATAATTTGCATACCACAAAGAATCTTGCTAAGAAATATGGTCTTGTTAATACAATCGAGTCGCCAATGAAATCTTGGATGGATATAGCGAAAATTTCTCCTCTTAATTTTTTATGTGGTTAAGAGGGAGGGGGAGGGGGTATAAGCCTTAGCTTTAGTTTAACCGGGAGGGGGGATTTATATCTCCAGAACCGTCTATGCTATGCATGGACTTTTATTTTAAATTTATTACGAAAATTTTGGCAAAAAAAAAAATCCTAATAAATTATGCGGAATGTGAGTAAATGTACCTTGTTTTTGACAACTTTTTTTTGCTAATTTGCTTTAAATTACACAGAAATCATTGTCTGTACATAGCTTTTCACTCTTGTAGTTCAAATAACAACTTTCTTTCATTATAAATCGATTTCCTTTGATTTCCCGCTAATTACGCAATTATTGCATCAATATTTTTAAGGTTTGCAAAGCGTGGGCGTGCCACTATGCTCGCAAGCGACATTTTAAGACCGGTCAGGCAAGGCGGAATAAAAACAAAGCCAACAGGCAAATTAGATCACCAGCATAGGAAAGGCACGAATAGGCAGAAGCAAGGGCCAAAAGAAAGGCAATAGAGTCAAGGCTTCAGATAAGGGCAACAGGCAAAGGAAAGATCCCCTGGCAGAGGCATGCGGGCAAAGGCAACAGAACCCAAGGCACCAGACAAGGACCACAGGCAACCGGCAAAGGAAAAAACTCCAGCAAAGGAAAGGCAAAGGATTGGAATCAGTACCACCAACAAACAAAAAACCCTCTCACATTATATACACACTACAATTATTTCCCTGATCCTTTGTTTGGTTCCTCTTGCAGTCTTCATATTATGTATAATATCTTATATATTATAATATTATACCTAAAATTAGAGAAAGTAAAAAAAATAGATTTATGTATCTGAAGGTTTCGAAAATAACATGTTTACTCACGATAACACTTAAAGCCCGGTTTATATATATTTCCACACAGGAAGTTCAGAAATTTCATTGGTCGAAAGTTTTGTTTATGTGGAAAAAAGCTGCCTACAGAGGAATATATGGGGGAATGGAAACTAGGGTAAGGTAACATCCTATACAACATACTACACTCAGAATGAATAATCAAAGGTATATACAGTACAGTATTGAAAATAGCCCACCAAACCAAGAGAAAGTTAATCTAAGCACATAAATGCGATTTTCATACGCACATTACAGTGTTTGAGTCTTTAGAAGATATTAATTTTCAAATCAATTAAACAATTGGAACCTTTTTCAAGGCAAAATGTGGTTAGGTTAATGTGGAGGAGAGTAGTGAAATTTCATATCAAAGATGAACACCAAAATTTTACTTGGCATTAGAATTTCATGTCATTATTATTAAGTTGGTAAAATTTATTTTCAAATAAACAATTGGAACACCATTATTAAGGTAAAATTATATCACTGTGGAGGAGAGCAGTGAAATTTCAAATTATAGCCTAAAGCGATGCTTAAAAATCACTTCTCCACAGTAGATTTGAATTGAATACACACTTCTAATAAAAAAAAACTTGTAAAGTTTCAAGTGATTTGGACTAGTACTTTTTTTTAGATATGGAGAGTGAAAGACAGCTCCATTTAGAATGTAGGAAATTTCTGTGCTAAAATTGAAAGAAAGTTTTCCATGATTTATTCACATCAATTCAAAACGATTCTCATCATTCAAAAACTATAATAGCAAATAATCACTGTGGTAGAGGGATTTTTGAGCATTGCTACAGGCTTTGTAGCCTCAAAAATCCCTCCTCCAAAGTGAACACTTCAATTTGAATTTCATGAAGTCTTTTTTCTCTGGTAGAAAGCACTTCAAAATTATTTTTAGATTTGCTGTCCTTTTTATTTGACCATATTCTAACATTTACTTCACTCTGAATCGTAAAAAACATTGAATAAGTAGCTTATGCTATATTACATGTCTATCTTGTCATCTTTCGCAAATTTATATTGATGTCATTCACAATGGTGGAAAGCCGAAAATATGTTCACACGATGTCAAAATATGGTTTGACCACGCTTAACAAATATACATTTACTTCACTCTGAATCGTAAAAAAATGAATAAGTTAGTAGCTTATGCTATATTACATCATGTCTTGTCATCTTTTGCAAATTTATATTGATGTCATTCACAATGGTGGGAAGCCAAAAATATGTTCATACTATGTCTTGAAAATCGCCTAACTAAATTTTGTACGATGTTAAAATATGGTTTGACCAAGCTTAACAAATATACATTTACTTCATTTAAAATTTATAATTTTCGTGAATGATCTGCCAAAAAAAAACTCAATATGCGAATTGCATTTCAATGGGCTTCTTTCAAGTGTAAAAAGTGAAGAAGAACAAGGTTGAAACACCACAGCATAAGTAACAACGAAGTGAACAACTTTATTACATTCTTCAATTGCATATTTAAGTTTGGAGATCAAGTATCAACATCATGCATTATATCACAGTATTAGTAACGAGGTAAAATTTGATTACGCAAATCAACTATATGATTTTAGTTAGGGACCATCTCCAAAATTCGTTACCAGGGGGAGAGTGCTGAATCAATGATCTTGCAATTGATTGGTTTCTTCGTTCCGAAGAAACCAATCAATTGCAAGTTCATTGACTTAACACTATTCATCATAGATTAATTTTGGAGATGGCTCCTTATCATATATAAATATTTTCCTTAGATATTATTAGAATTTTCTTGTCATATTCGCACTTGTTGTCATGGTAACCGTTTTGTTTACAGGTGGTAGAGATCAAAATACGACCTTCTTGTTGTTGTTGTTTGTTTTTATTTTGGTTCAGTGTTAAAGTTGGTACTACATCACAACGCAAAAACCTGCTGAATACGATCTAGTACATCTACATATTCGGACTGTCTGCTAGCATATATGACACTACACAGTTTGAGTACGGAGAAATTCGAGATCTGGTAGGATTTTACGCTGTGCAGTGCGAAGAGATGAGACTTAAATAAGAACAACATTTTTATGACGTCATCTCAAAGTACTAACATCATCATATATTATTTTATTCGAAAGTGAGCTATAATAGTGGTCCAGGCTAAAACTGACAAGCTAACTAGAAATTATAGAAGAAGTATTTTTAGCTTATACAGAACCATTAGAAGGCCTATTAGGAATAGTTTTAACCCTATATATCCTGGTGGTATTGGGGGGGGTGGGGTTTTGGGAGGTAGGTTACTACATTTTTTATAGTAAACTTCGAACCATGAAAGCGATCATACTGAAACTCACATTGTTTTATTATAAATCTATTTGACACATACCGACGAAATTTGAACATCACACCTCCAGCAGATCAAAAGATATGGAAACCACCTATCTTCAAGTGGGAAATTCTATGTACAAATCGATATCATTGTTTTACCATAACTTGTGTTAAAGGCTAATGTTACCGAACTTGGCGAAGTTACTTAAAATTACATAATAAATAATTCAGATAAGTTTAGCTATGTGACTATTACATTTTCCCCGTTTTTCCGAAACGGATGTTTTTCGGGATTTCGGATAAACATTTTGGTATTTTCCAACATTCTCACTAAAAACTTAACTGTGAAAGAACATTCAAATACCTATACAAGACTGCAAACAGAATGAAAAAAGCTTTTGTAAATCAAAATTCTAAGAAAGTACAGAAAATGAGCCATTTAAAATTAATTGTGATGACGTCATCAGAAAAATGCTGACTGCAGTAAAAAATATTTGATATACAATTTTGTTCTTTTTGTAAGACTATAGCTGTGCAATGTGTCATCTTAATCCTATTAGTTGTTTAAAAGTTATAGAGGGTAGAGGGGATAGGAACCCACCAGCTTTAAGGAGCTCCAAAAAACCCAGCATATATAGGATTAATACTTCAACTCTGTAAATATATTATTTTAGTCTCATACAAGCAATACTGGTCCAATCATTTATCACAAGGTTACCTTGCAAAAGATTTGGCAATTTCACGATCCTGAAAGTAGATAAATACCAATCTGGAAAAATAAAAAAGATTCTGAACAAAACAACAGATGTAGATTGTTCTACACAGTGTGTTATGAACGATGGATGTGATTTTACAAATTATAATTTACTTAACTCGACATGTCATTTGATGAGCATGTCATCTTCTGTAGAAATAAGTTTAAACACATGGAAAATAATTAGCACTAATTACAAAACTAAAAACGTAAGTGATTATTAGTTCGAACATTGTCTGTACTGCTAGTTTTCAACAAGTGTTCGCCTTTAAAGAAAAATACATTTTAACCTTAAACAACCATACAGAAGACCCTGAACTATTTTTAATAGCATGATAACAAATTACAATTGGGTGAATTTGATCTATTATATAAAGCGAACATTTTATGATCGTAGCATTGTTACTTCTCGTGTTGATAAGCACAATATTAGAACCCAACAATGAAAAAGTTTTGAAATTCTCATAAAATGAGCACGTCACAACTTTTGATTGGATAATACTATGATAATGAACTTCGACCAGTTCTTTATCATCATAAAAGATAAACTTGGTAACTTCACACCATAACTTCGAAATAACCTTTTATAGGTTTGCCACCCAATACAGGCTGATGGCGTAATATTCAGAACATTTTTTAGGATGATTGAAAGGTGATTGTAGGTGCTATATTTCCACACCACAATCAAAACAAAGGCAAAATGCAACTACAACTGATCGCATAAATTATGAGACATTTTACGAATTTCGACAAGCAATACAAGCCACAAGTAAAACGTAAATA
>JAULBZ010003141.1:0-17099 GCA_032360805.1 Neoturris breviconis
AACGTTAGAACAACGTTCTTTGAACGTTGTTCTAACGTTATTTTTCTGACTTTGAACAGGTTTTTGCCGGCTGGGATCTATGCATGGCATCTATGGGCTTCCGTGAAAACTACCCAGAAGTATAAAGTCAAATATTATACACCTTTAATTATCAGAGCAAATAGTATATAGTGATATGTCCCCCAGTAGGAAAAAACTTGTTCAAAGTCCGCAGTAGAGATGCTAGAACAATGTCGTTCTAGCGTCTATACTGCTGACTTTGAACAGGTTTTTGTCCAGTGGGTCAACGAGCTTGCAAATTCCAAATCTTAAAATAACGGTCGGATATCACCTGTGGAGGAGTATTTTTTGAGTACAGTTTTCAGCTTTCAAGCTGAAAACTATACTCAAAATACACTCCTCAAGAGGTGATATCCGACACGATTTCTTGAATTTCAATGTCTTTATTTATTACAAAGAAACAAAACCAAAGGCCTTTCCAAAAATTACATAGTTATGACGTCATTCATTCTCAACTAATTTTCGAAGTCGTCTTCAAAAATTGACATTCTTGACATAAAAAATTCTAAACGATTTCAAAGTTTTGTTTTAAAGGAAACATTTTTCATAATAAATAAAACTACACAAAAGGGTCAATGAGCTTACATTGGATTGGTTTCTTCAGTTCGAAGCTGAAAACTGTACTAAAAAAAACTTCTCTACAGATGTCCTATAGTTGTTTTGAGGCTTGAATAATTACTTTTTCCTCCAGACAGTACCTTATGCATTGTTCCTGTTACAAAGAATCCTTTTTTACTTATACTACAGTGGTTCAAATAAGAGCAAATAATCACTGTGGAGGAGTGATATTTGAGCATAGCTTCAGACTACAAAGTCTGAAGCTACGTTCAAAATTTCTCCTCCGCAGTGATTATATACTCTTATTTCTACCACTGCACTAATTACAAGGTGCAGTCTTACTAGTTTTCGAAACGAGAACAGATATCACTGCGCAGGAGTTTTGGAATATAGCTTTTTATAAATAATTAAATAAACACTCCTCCACAGTTTTTATTTACTCTTATTTCGAGCACTGTTACTAACTACAAGGCACAGTCCAACTCCCAGCCAGAAAAAACCTGTTCAAAGTCAGCAAAATAACGTTAGAACAACGTTCAACGTTGTTCCAATGTTATTTTGCTGACTTTGAATAGGTTTTTGCCAGCTGGGTTGGTTCTCCAAATGAGAACAAATGTCACCACTTAGAGGAATTTTGGAATATATCTCCAGTTTTAAAAGACAAAAACACTCCTCCCCAGTGATTATTTCCTCTTACTTGAAGCCCCATTTACAGTAGCTGTCAATGTTTCTTAGGTTCACATAAAACCATGTGAGATTTTCTTTACAAATATTTTTCTTCTTATAATTTAAATTGTTCTCGATTAGCAACTAATATTGCATCATATTAATACATCATCGGTTGTCTCGTTTATTTCACTCATTCAATTAGGCTTGTCTAATTAAATTTCTCAATGGTCACCACAATCGTACGAAAAATAAACACTAAACCATGAATTTTATATCAAATTTATTAAACGATACCATTCGATAATTTAACGATACCACTCGTTACTTTAACGATGACACTCGTTAAGTAAACAACAACTTCATACTTTTGTTCATTGTTACCATGGCAATGAAGGCATTACTGTGCTACACTTGCGCTGTACGTAAATTACGTTGCGGCGTACCGTTATATTGATCGGTGCCGTTATAGCTACACTTGCGCTGTACGTAAATTACGTTGCGGCGTGCCGTTATATTGATCGATGCCGTTATAGCTGAGTATAGTTTGTTGTTGTCCATTCGATGCATTGAATGAGTTTTCATTATTCAGATATGGTTGGTGTGGAGGAACAGCAGAACGCCAATAAGCTTCCAGAAACTCCCCTAAATGTTCACAAGCATCCTCAAGTTGATTTTCATCGAGAATAACATCGAACATTTCCTGGAAAATGTATTGCAAGAGTTAAAATAAGTTTAAACAGAATCTGCTGAGTATGCAAAATAAAAATAATTAAATACCGTGGAGGAGTCCTTCACAGTGATATTTGGAGCACGAACCCAGCGGGGAGAAAACTCGTTAAAAGTTCGCAGTAATGACGCCAGAACAACGTTGGACATCTAATTGCCCACTGGGAATGACTCTTCTTCGCATATATTTCAGTGATCGAAATAAGAACAAATAAACAATGCGGAGGAGTGATTTTTGAGCATAGTTTCAAGCTAAACCCCATTCACACAGTATTTATGCACTGTTCTTATTTCGACCACGTATTTCATGCAAAACAAGCAATAAGGAGAGATATCTCAGGGATGTTATACACTATTGACAATATAAAAGGATAGTACTATGAAATATATGAAATCTTTGTACCTTATTTTTCTACTTAGCTTAAGTAGAATAGTATACGCGTATTTTTTTATATAAGCAACCCGTTTATAAGTAACTGTACTAAAATCTTGCAGATTTCTAAGCAACTTTAGTAGAAGCAATCATTTTGAGTTGCTGTTTTAAAAAATATATTAAAATCAAATGTAAACTGGGCTTGAACGTTTATATTCAGTTTTTTTCCAGATTTTGAACCAAATAAATATTTGCTTAGTGTATTAGATAATGTAGGCGAGCACGGGTAAGGCTTTAACGGGTTTTTATGATAATCTTCGATATTGGTCGATTTTCTTCTAAGCAACTGTTAAGAAACTTTACTATCAATTTCAAGGCATTTTTTAAGCAACTCTAGTACTAGGTCCAAAGTCAAGTTGCTTATAAAAAAAATACGTGTACACTGCCGGCCACGACGTCAAAACAACGTCGTAATAACGTCAAAACGACGTCGTTTTGACGTTTTTATGACGTCGTGTGCTCACTGGATACATGATGTCAATAAGTAGCATATTTGAAATTAGAACAAATAAGCACTATGGAGGAGTGATATTTCAGCATAGCTTCATGCTACAAAGCCTGAAGCTATGCTCAAAAACTACACCTCTACAGTGATTATTTGCTCTTATTTCGAACACAGGAATACGCCCATCCCTTACCTCTCCACATTGTGCAAGCTTTTCAGCAGCAACAAGCTGGACGTTCAGATGTTTCGTTTGTGATTTACCTCGTGATTTGATTAATCGAGTCAAAACCTAAAGATCGGTTCAATTAGATTTTTTCTATAAACGGGACATTTAAAGGCATTCAACATTAACCATTTTTGTCAATTTTTTTACCAGGACAAGCCCCTGTCGACACACGACGCCAGAATAAAACGCCAAAACGGCGTGCCCACTAGGGTAGAATTTATTTCTAGGCCGTTATTGGACAAAGTTGAAAACCAAGTCACTCCAATACAATAACTGAATGTAGGAAATTATAACAAAACAATTAACAAACGAATTTAAATTTCAGTTTGCAAAGGACAGTTACTGCCTTCTCTAAGTAAAAAATAATTTTTTTTCTTCCCTCAGTTATATCTTTTGCCTATAAGACCTTCACCATAGAAGACAGTGTTCGGTCTAAGACCTCCATAGACAGTGTCCGGTCTAAGATCTCCATAGACAGCGTTCTATGATTGCAAACAGGTTTGAGTAACGTTTAATAAAATTCGGGATACTCCACGACCGACACCTTTCCATTTCTAGGACAATACATAACACCATATTTGAATGACTTGCAAAAGCCTGTTTAAAGGCCGCAGTAAAGATGCTAGAACAGTGTCGTTCGACGTTGTTCCAGCGTCTTTACTGCTGACTTTGAACAAAGTATTGCCCACTCAGTTAAAGTAATTCTCAGATAATAACCAGCTAGCAAAAACCTATTCAAAGTCAGCAAAATAACGTTAGAACAACGTTCTTTTGCTGACTTTAAACAGGTTTTTGCTCTTCATTGCAGTTAGTTCATTTCTGCGAAGTATACCTTTGGTGACGCAATTTTAATCATAGCAATGATGGGTGCAAGGGATGTTTTTACAACTTGTGATGGATGGTTGATAGTATCACAATCCAATACAACTAATTGTGTGCTACGACATAATTCAAATATGTGCTCGATTTCTTGCTGGACCTCCGCTAAACAAAAAAAATCAATCAACTACGAAGTGAAACAGAACTGCGAATAGGGGGTGTCACACGTCAATGAGCTTGCAATTGATTTCATTCGGTCACATCTAATGGCAATTTAGGGAGGTATAAACACCTGATATCCCTGCGTGCTTAATAATGCGAACAGTTTTGGCGATAATCCTAAATTTAGCATTTCATATAATTTCCCGGTGGGAAAAAACTTGTTCTAAGTCCGCAGTAAAGATGCTGGAACAACGTTGAAGACATCACCTGTGGAGGAGTGTTTTTGAGTATAGTTTTAAGCTTTGCAACTGAAAACTATACTTGAAAAACTCTCCTCCACAGGTGATTTCCGACAATAATTTTCAGGTTTTGTGACTATACAACTTGTAAATTAAGTCTAAATTCACATGACGAGTTTGACTAAATAGGTACTATAGGACTATACATAGGCTAGATTTAAAATCCATAAGTTAGTATTAACTTGCTTAAAAACAAAAAAAATCTTGGCAATAAGGAAAATAAAGTGTCTTACCTAAACCAGCTTGCGAATTTCCTTTTTTTTGAACAACTGGCTGTTTACTAGGGTGTTGAAGAGCTGATCGTTTTGCTAAACTTATATCTGATGTAACACGTGTTATCGCAATTCTAAAAGCAAAGAAAACGTCATATGTAAACTCTTCCCCGCAGACAGTATTTACATCTGGGTTCATGTATATAGTCAAGTCTTGAAATAACTGTCGGAATCAAGTGCGGAGGAGTGTTTTTGAGTAGTTTTCAGCTGTCCAGATAGTTATTTCAAGTTTTGACAGCTGACGCGTTTTCTCCTTAAAAAAACAACAAAAAAACAATTAGCAATTGCTGTAAAAACAATGCTCAAAATGAGAACATATAATCAGTGGAGGGGAGTTATTTTTTACTCCTCCACAGTGGCTATTTGCTTTTATTTCAACAAACAAGAAAAGTTGAATACCTCCCCTGAAATCTATGCTTCAGATAATCAAACAATGCTTTCTGCATCATGTCAGTTACCTAATGGAAATAAAAGACAACTATCATGCAACTGATTGGTTCTTGGTACCGACGAAACCAATCAAATTAATTAAAAGAGATTTTTTGATTCGCTACACATACATATTTTGACCAGCAAGTAGAAAGACCTTTATATATCTCCATACTTTTGAAAAGGAACGAAGTAACTAATACCAAAACATAATTTCCATAGGTTAGAAGGTTTCCGTTTGGTGCGGGTAAATAGTCTGGTAACTAACCAACACACTTCTACATAGATGTTCATTTAACTGCTGAAGTTTTTATAATTTCATTGTATTACAATCCTTTTACATTACATAAAGCTCTCTAGCAGTAACTGATTGGCTCACCCTCCCACAGAGATGCTAATTAATTTCGAGAATGTTCAGTGATCGAAATAAGAGCGAATAAGCACTGTGAAGGAGTGATTTTTGAGCATAGATTCAGGCTTCGTAGCTTGAAGCTATGCGCAAAAATATCTCTCCCCCCCCCAGTGATTATTTGTTTTTATTTCAACCACTATTGTTAACCTTGTACTCTTCTTCCCTGAGAGTACATTTTAATTTTAAAAAGGTATGCAAGCCTGAATATAACTGCGGGACATCACCCGTAGAGGAGTGTATTTGAGTATAATTTTCAACTTCAAAGCTGAAAACAATACTCAAAAAAACACTCAGTTATATTCAGATTTGGTGCACTTGACCTTCTGAACAATAAGTGTTGTTATACCTCATATCCTTTAAGGGATGGTCCAACGAATATGATTGGTCGCATAGATGGGACAACATCATAGGGGGGTAAATTTTCATTCTAAGATAAAGATTAAACAATATATATATATATATAACATCTGCACAGAATAGTATTGAGTCAACGATCTAGCATTTGATTGGTTTCTTTATACATAAGAAACCAATCAATTGCATGTTCATTGACATAGCAACATTCTTTACAACCTTTAAAGTCACATAATCACTTTCCGAATTTTTTTTTGTTTTTGTTGAAATTTAATATACTGACCAACTATTATAATATGTACAACTTGTGAAAATTTGAGAAATAAATATTCATTCTACGCTGAGTTGTACTTGTTTGAAATTTCCCCAAATCTCCTAAAATATAAGCCATCTCCGATCTTGTTTGGCCAAAATGTTTTGAAGAAATACGAATAGACGGTAATTTCGGGTCGCCAGCTTAGTCGAACGAAAATAAAAAGCGGCCTTTGAAGTTTTACGGAGGAGAGTACAAAATAAACAAAATAAACAAAATGGCTTCCAAGAGGCGCTTGTCGATAGATCCAAAATATAAGTTTCAAGCAAGATACAAAGTTTACATCGGGAATAACTGTGACAAATGGGACCGACTGAAGAATGAATCTGGGATGAAAAATGATACGAAATTCGCTTCCCTACTATTGGATTGGTATAGTCAGTCTAGAGTTTTTGCTCCCCCCCCTTGCGATGATGATGATATGCTCCCCCCTCTTCCATCCCCCCTCACCTCACCACCTGACCACCCATAACCTGAATACTTTTACTATAGAAATTTAGCTTGCTAACTAGAGAGGGGTCGCCCTGACATTCACACCCTATGGAACACTGCCAGTGCTGTGACATCTGCTGGCTAACTAGAAGAGGGGTCCCCCTTTTTGAACAGCTTACTTTTATAAAAACATCGCCCTTTTTGGAACACTGCAGTGACTTCTATATCGAAAATATAAACTCACATAGAGATGTCACTATAGTGTTCTATATAAAGGGTGACTTTCCATACAGGGCGACCCCTCTCTACATTTGTGACTTTCCTTGATTTCTTTAATTTCTAAAAATGTCCAGCAGTATTTTTATATGTGTTTGCTCTTATGCATATTTATTAAATTTTGAGGGCTAGACCAGCCAAGCAGTCATCAAGGCAAATAGCTAGACATTTATACTAAAAAAAAAAGAAATTGCCAGACACCCAGACACATCGATAAAATGCTTCAGTATACAGTATATTAAAAATATATACATTATTATAGCTACGAGAAGTACTGTTCCCAGCTAGATAGTAATTTTGCTGGAAATAGCAAGACCAGTCAGGATTCATCTATTTCAAACAAAAGGTATACTATATACTGTACTGTATTTCTATAAAATTGTATTTCGATTTTCAAATTCTAGAGTTGAAATTAATAAGTATATTCAACATTACAATACTTGTGGACAATATACAAATCCCAAAATCTCCTCGGTTGTACAAAAAAAAATGTCAAAAGTTTATCTGACTAAATTTTATGTGCTGAATTTTTTATAGTTGTGTAACCACTCCAAATATTAGTTCTCATAAACCTTAAAATAATATGGGAGATAGAATATGAACTTTTGTTTTTATGAAATTAGTAAACACTAACAGGAAATATTTTTGATCAGGCTTTATAACATAACCTCAAACTATGTTCAAAATCTTAAAGCTTCTTAGATAATGATTATTTGCTCTGGATCTCTTTTTAGTACATCTTTACCAAACTTATGTCAGGACATATCCTCTATTACAGTCAGTAGAGAATCAAATTCAAAGTAAGTATATATCTGTTATCTGCATATTTATATAATATCTGCCAATTTTGATAAAAAAAGGAACTCTTAAATTTTGATTTTTGCTAATAAAATTGACAATAAAATGAAAAACAAACATTAACTTTATGTATAATATTATATATATATATGTATTGTTAAAATTTATTTTAATTTGAGCTAAGTTTGAATTTCGGCTCAAATGAAATGGTTTCGGCATATGTTTGGTGACTGACACATATCTGTTGCAAGGCTTTATGAGTTCATTTGCAATAATAAATACACTTTCCTGTGTATTTTCTTTAATAGCAAAACCTTATTTAAATCTCCAGAAGAAATTTTGTTTACTCCATGTTTATCTAAAGACGTTGACGTGAGGTACGTACTTATTATTATTATAGAATAAAAAAATTCCATGGCAGTCCAGTTGTAGTGAGTGGCAATTTAGTCTATTTTCAACTTGAAAAATTGTCGAAATATCGTTAAAAATAAACTGGTGTTGTTTGTTTATAATGTTCATATTCAATTTCATTATGGTTGAAATAGACACGCTTTCGTTGTTATTGTTATTGTTGTTGCTTTTCAATTACAAAGATTTGAGAGAGCATAATTGACAAGGTTATAGACCTCCTATTTATTGACAACATACTAGTCTGTGCATTTCATACTACAAAAAAATACCATAACACAACTGACATAATATTGAGGACATCTCGAAATGCCATAATAAATAGGATATCTTTATTTGTTGTTTATTCTTTCGTACAAATCAAATGGAGCGAAGTATTATCAATTATTTGTGTTCAATATTACTTTATCATCACATATATATATTTCCTTGTTTATTATAGAATCAATTCAGACGCTGCACATTCTTCAACTCCATGTGCAACACCATCTATGAAAATGCCTGTCAGAAATACAGAGTAAGCCTCATCATATTGAAAATATAAAAATGGTTACAAAAACTTGCATTAATATGGAGTTTTATTGCTTGATTAACTATAACAGAAACAAATCACATTGTATCTGAAAATGTTACTGCCAAAAACTTCATTGGATTGTACAATATATGTTAGCCTGTTTTTACAACTTATGAAGTTGTAAGATTTCATTTTTGTGGGAGATTTATTTTTTAATTGATTTTAGATATAACTTTCTTACACATAATTCTCCAAAGAAGATTTTGTTTTATGATATTTTTGTAAATGTTGACTTTTAGAACTATGGCTGTTTTGGAGGGAAGCGAATACACTTTCTCTGAATCAGAATCAGATATTGGGAGTGATTCATCTTCTGAAGATATGTGTACCACATCTACTGTTGACACATCACAAGAATGTGATAGTGAAGTGGATGATATTGATTCAGATGAATCATATAACGATAACGAACAATCGTATGTATAGCTGAATTATTTTGATTTGTGAATAAACTTATACTTGGAGCTGTATTTTTAAATATGTGATGAATAAGAAGCTTCTCTCTAGTCTTTTAACAGTCAAAATTAATGAGGCATAAATAACTTTTGTAGTAACGAACAACAATCCTGAATATAACTGCCAGATATCACATATAGAGGAGTGTTTTGTGAGCAGTGTTCCGCTTTAAGCTGAATGCTATACTAAAAAACACTCCTCCACAGGTGATGTTCAGCAGTTATATTCTGACTTAAACAATTTTAAATTAATAAATTACAGGACGATAATGTGTAGTGTAGGTGGGATGGATGACGAGGTAATTTGTTTTGATCCAAATGATGAAACGTACTACCCTGATAGTGATGAAATTGAAGAATTTGACCAGAATGAGGAAGAACTTCTTCAGTTTATTAAGTAAGTTTATTTTAATTACACAAACTGATGATTGGTATCCGTATAATTTTCCCAAATGTAGATCTTATTTATTGCTATGCTCTATTTCATTATAAATGTAATAATTTCTTGGAGTACCTATGGAACTTTTCACTGTAACATTTCATCAAAAATCATATCACTTGTGTGTAACATTAGCTTGAAATAAGTTTTCATAACTTTTGTAATTCATAATTTTTCTAATAATGAGCTGCAATTATTATTTTTTATGTTTCAGACAAAAACTTGTAAAACCCACAGAAATGGAAGAAGAATTAGATTTATCTGATGATGAAATTAATTGGGATACCACTGGAGACAACACATTTGTTTTCACGGAGGAGTATTTGGAGCAAGATCAACCATTTCTTTGCTATCCATCACAATTATACAAATTATTTAATATGAAATTTCTTGATACATGTCCGAAGTGTCAAAAACCTCTCTTTATTGAAGGAAGTAGTGTTGGTACTGCAATGAATTTTAAATGGGTAAATAAAGTATTCCAATTGGCAATGTCAACTATACATATAATTTGCAAAATTGGAAGTGTTCTGATTTTCATTATTTCGTGCTCTACATTATACATACCAGATTTTTGGCTCTATCTTGCATGTTTTTACTCCTATTACATATAATTATTAAATTGCAAAATATGAAAAAATATAAGAGTAAAAAAATGCATTAAATCCATAAAAAAAGGGTAGTCAGAATTTGAAGTTTTAGTTTGTTCTGATTACACGTTTGCTTTTCACAGTAGTATTATTTAATGTTCTTCACCATACTTGATACGGTATATTATAATATATCAAACAAAGGTTTGTATACATTGGTGGTGAATTCAAATTATGAATTATCCTTTAATAACATTAACTGTCTATTTTTCTCAGGTTTGTACTGATCAACACGAGATTCAGTCTTGGTCTTCACAACCAAAAATCAAGAACATGAACCTCGGTGACCTTCTCCTTGCATCATCCATAGTTATGTCAGGAAATAACTATTTTAAAATCCAACTGCTCAGTAAATTCTTAAACATGAGGATGATATCATATAGTACATTTTATCGGATCCAAATGCATTATGCTATACCTGTCATCAAATCTACTTGGAACGATATTCAGAGCGCAAACATTGAGAATGCTAGAGGGAAGTCTGTTCTTGTAGTTCAAGGTAATTATATGTGCAGTATATTTTAAGCATTTAAACCTTTTTCTCAGTAACTTTAAAAACTTCTTTCTTTGTTTACAGTTTATTTTAGTACCTTTTCGTACATTATTGCCCTAAATTTACACTTTTTATAACTTACTTGACAAAGGCAATCTAACATTGACACATTGTCCTATTCAAACTGAGATGTACTGCATCTACATTTAATATAAGTTTGGTGAAACTACAATGTTTGAAATAAGAGTATATGAAGGAGGGATTTTTGGGATATATATAGTTCATTTTGATTTGAACTCTGTTTTACTATCAGGTGATGGCAGAATGGATAGTCCCGGTTTTTCAGCAAAGTACTGCACTTACACCATCATGGATCATGACACAAATGACATTCTTGCAATGGTTTTTGTTGATAAGCGCTTTGTCCATTTGAAATCAACAAATATGGAGGCGTTTGGTTTTGAACGAGCAATGGACTTCTTAATTGCAAAAGGTGTTATGGTGAAAGAAGTTGTTACAGATGCTCACAGCACTATCACTTCGCTTATTAGTAAGGACTATTTGAAATTAACATAACCATGTGTTTTTTTGTAACCCTTGAGTTATGCACATAAAGTTTAAAAAATTATGAGACAATTTTACAAATTATTTATCTGAAATCTGTTTACCTACGGACTTACTTTAGTGGTATTATAAATACGAATATTACAAATATATATAACCGATTCTGTTTGCAAAGATTTTACAGCTTTCTTATTGCATTTATGTTTGTATCTGTTTATCTGTTTGATTTATTTGTATCTGTTTATTCTATTTTGTGTCTTTCAACTTCTTCAGAAACTAAATACAAAGGTGTCTACCATTCTCATGATGTGTGGCATGTGGCAAAGAACTTAGCCAAGAAACTTTTAAAGGTAACCTTTTTTTATTTTTTTACCTGAGGTTCATTTTTCTTAGCAATTTTATATAATAAAGTAAGAAATAAAAGGCAACAAAAAACATCATAATTAAAATTAGCTAGAATGTTTTATTTCAATTGTTTCATTTCTATTCCTTTATTTTTTTCCCTTGTTTCCATTTTTGAAGTTACTACAATCGAGGCTGGAGATTTTTTTATGATTTTCTAAGCTTTTTTGTTTTTGAGGCTCATTTTGTTATAAACGTTTTTCTTATATATAAGAAAAACGTACCAGAGTTATAAATTAGTTTTAAGAACCGTTTCACAATTTATCTAATAACATTAATTTTTTCAGGTCACAGGAAATAAAAAAGAACATAATGACTTACTAGCATGGGTACCAGATATTGTGAAGCAATTTTGGTATATTTGTGAAAATTGTGACACTACCTTGGAGTATAAGGTATGTAACCTTTTACTAATTAATAGTTTAATACAAACATCTTTAAAAAACATTACTATGGCAATTCATGGCTTCATGTTGGTGCTGGATGTTTTGGAAATGAGATATGATGGGATATTTCCATTGGAATTGTCCATTTTAACGGACTATTTCAAAAGGAATATCCAAATGCAAGTATAGTTACTTTTCGCAATTTTCGTAATTTTTCGCAATTTTCTCTTTTTTAAGACCACATTGTAATTTAAAAAATTATTATTTTCTGTAGTCAGAGCTACGAGGAGTCCTTCACCATGTACAGGGTAGACATGAATGGCTTTTGGGTGATGGTGGATCAGCTGCCAAGTGTATGCATGGTGAGCTGAATGAGGATGAGCAAACCAAGGCGTATATTAAACACACATCATCGTCTTACCCCAAACTGGTAAATTTGCTGGTTTCTGATCAGATGATGGGGTATGCTTCCTTTATGATAAGGTTCAGGTATAAATTTATGTTGTGTTTATTTATATTTTTTGATCCCCCTCAGTAAATGAATAATATTACCATAACCTCAATGAAGTGTACCTCGATATATTTTTTTGTGAAAGATTGAGTTCCTTCTCTAAACTTACAGTTATCCTAAACAAGAACTGGTTTTACTAATACCATAGGCATGTATTGTTTCTCGCAAGTTTTAATTTAGCATGTACAAACATTCGTGAATTTGATTTTTTAATTTTTATTTGGCATGTACTAATTTTCGCAAACAGGATCTTTGTGGCATGAAAGAAAGTTTTAAGATTTCTGTGTGTATAGATTTTCACGAATCATTGATTTTCGTTTGTGCTTAATTTCACGCTTTGAAATGCATGAAAATTTGATTTTCTCAAAAAGAGAAGAACAAATAACTCTGGTAAATCTAGAAAGATTGTTGTCACATAGATAGTTAATATTTTAGGCACACATATGAATTGGAAAACTTCCATAATGTAATACTGAAATATGTAAGCAAAAGAGTTTCTGTTGGTTACCAATCCTACAAAGCCCGCAACATGATGGCAGCAATAGATCACAGTGCCCATCTCAACCGCAAAGTCAAGAAAAACAAGGCTGGGGAAGTAGTGTAAGCTTTTTTTTCTATGATTATGTACAACCTATCTTACAGAGATATTTCATGTGATATTGTGTATATATATTTATACTTTGTCTACATATATATATATATATACATATATTGTATATACAAGTGGTCAAAGTAAGGGCGAATAACCGCTGTGGTGAGTGAACATAGCTTTAGGCTAGAAAGTCTGAGGCTATGCTCTAAAATCCCTCCTTCACATGATTATTTGTTCTTAATTCGATTCAGGCAAATGGGTAAAATATATGTTGAAAAACCTCTCCTGCACAGTGATGGCCAGCAGTTATTTTAAACAATTCCAAATACTAGTTATGCTGATTTACCTGCACTTATGAGTATTTTTAAGCATCTTAACCATATCCTGAATAACAATATTTCTATATTTTATAAAAAGTAAAAAATAATCGGACGTTAAAATATTTGGATTGCAAATCATTTCGGAAACTATTATTTTCGGACAACCTTTTTTGTCCAAAATTAAAACAGTTTTTGCATATCGAAATAGCAATATCTCGCCTTATTATAGAGAACACAGAAGGTACAACAAAAAAGGTGACAAATGGACCAAGTATTTGGAAAAAGAGTCAAAAACCTATCCATATGTTGCTGCGATGCGGTATGCTGTTGTGAATGAAAGACTAAGAGACCAACAACATATCAAACGTGTAGTTGGCTTATCACCATCGGATCCACGACGCAACGCTGCAACTATTGGCAAATCTGCACCAATACCAACTAAGGAAATTATACTGAAGTCACGATTTGACAAAGATATTTAGGTTATTTTTAGTCCTGAATAATGTTAACTTAAAAGTGATGTGTAACCTACATAAAATAGCTACCTAACAGCTCTTTATAATAGTTTAGTACTATTATATGGATAGAAGTTGTAGTCTGTAAACCACCATATAATGTACCCATACTAATACCAGTTTATAATTCTGTTGCTCACAAGCTGGGTTCAGTTTAGGGTGGTTTACAGCAACTCTTATAATAGACGATTTTATAAACTATGGATAGACGTCTGTAAGTCACCCTAAATTGTACCCATATTGACAACAACTTGTAATTGTGTTGTTCATAAGCTGGGTTCAGTTTAGGGTAGCTTCAATGTTTGAAATAAGAACAAGTTAGTCGCTTGAAGCCTGAAGCTGTGCTCAATAATCCCTCTTCAACAGTGATTATTGCTCTTATTTCAAACACTGGACTTACACACTACTGTACATAGTTACACTAATCTAGACGGTTTGAAACCGGTATATTGGCCAAAGGGGTCACTGAATTTGTCTCTTATTCGCCAAGTACAGCAACTGGGGACAACTCTGCAATCCCCTTTGCCAATGTACCCATATTGCCAAAGTACAAACTGACGATATGCAGCGTGCCTCATTGAACGATTTTCATTTTCATTTTCTTCGATTGGCAAGGCACAAACGTCATTTCGGTAATTCCTTGCCAAACGCAAAACCATTGGTTCCAAGACCAAGATATCCATTTCCTACAAGAGAGTTCACATTTTTTTATTGTGTCATTTCTTCCCAAACCATAGTCCGTTTATTCTAACTAAAAATATTTAGCGAAATCCAAAGCGCGGTTGTTAAAATTACCGCTAGTAGTCAGGTTTAATCAAATTCATATTATCACGGTATTATTATATTTATTTAACATAATCATCTAGCATTAGCCTGATTCACAGTTTAGATTTTATTAGAATGTAAGAATCTAGACTTATAGAATGCTTAAATAAACATTGCTATACAAAGCTATAACAACTATTTACAACCTTTTTTATTTCTTACCGGTTCTTTACTGAGGCAATTTTTGGGAATATACCCACAGCATCTTTTCTCAGCCTCGGTTGGCATCTCCCGGCATTCCTTGCATTTGCACCAGTCAGGAGATTGCCCTTGCGCTTTAGCTGGATGGTACCCACCACCATCACCTTTTTCCAAGAGCGACAGGACGAGGGCAGGCTGGTATGTTACCACCTTCGTCAATAAGGCCTTCATTTCGCCTAAGTTCATTTTACCCAGCCTCTCCTAAAAAGATAAAAAGTATTTATAGTAGTCGTTCCGACCTCCAAGTATCCATTTCACAGCTCTGAAAACTCACGTATGATAATCGGTATATTTTTTTTCGAGATCTTCTGTTTATCACTACCCGCTAATCACTATCTGAAAAGTATGGTAAAACCAGTACTTCAAGGATTAACTTTTGCGAAAAAACCTCACAAAATGCTTGGTTTCGCTGTTTTTCCAATCCGCGAAATTTATCCCCGAAAGTAAAAAAATTCACACTCGCTCCTAATTTACTTACTTCGATCGTCTCATCTCTTTTTATAATAGCCGCCTTTATCTCGTTTCTTGCTTTTTCTTTTTCGTCATCGCTCCTTCTTTTCTTTCTTGGCTTTCTCTCTTTTCTTTTTTGCTCTGCATTAGTTGCCGTATCCACGACTTCGTTTTTTATTTTTTTTATTTTTGTTTTCTTTTTTTCTTTCAACACTACCTTCTCCCCATCGCTACTTACATCAAAATCGCCATCAAAATCTTCGTATGATGTTTTCTTTTTTTCTCTTGTACTCCTTCGTGGAGTTGAGGCACTAGCTGACGAAACAGAGTTAAGTTTTTTTGTTCTTTTTTTAAATAAAAACCCAGGTTTTATAGCATTTGCACTGTCCTCCCCTGATGAAGATAGATTTAAAATTAGTTTTCTTTTCGTACTCTCAGACATGTTTATTTATGGATGAAACATCGAAAAGGAAAATAATCCGCACGTGTGAAATCATTACGCATGATGTTGACTAATTACCAATTATATTCTGTGTATTTTATTACGAGATCAAACAAGCGCCTGGGAGCTAAGTTGATATTCTGGAGGAATAGAAAGTCGCGGGAAAAAAAATACTTCTCCGTAACATATAGCCAATACATGTGCTGGATACCGTACCAAGTGGGTAAAAGCGTGTTCAAAGTCCGCATTAAAGATGCTAGAACAACATTTTTAACCTGCTTTACTGCGGACTTTGGACAAGTTTTATACACTGGGTACACATTTACAAGTCCGTGATTGGCGTCTACATAATATAATGCCTAGGTGCTATATATGAATGTGGAGATAATACTTTTTTGCTATATCTTAGAACCAAATCAGATGCATACTAATACACCGGTATTTCGGTTATCAGCGTTCCGCTTGGAAGTATATAATGATGTACAAACGATTCAAAGTTACTGACTGTATGTAGCATGTCGAATCTTCTAATAAAATTATTTTAAAGCATTTCACGTTTTCTATTTACATTTTAAAACGCCTTATGACCCAAGTTGCAAGTACAAAATGTTAACCCGATTTACCCGATATTGCTCTAAAGTTCCCGGTGGCGTTGTGACAGTTGCATGATTCCTCGTAACAACCCTTCGTGACCTCAGATTGGGCTATTTGAACTAACATCTAGTCATAGTCTTTTATTTATAAAAATGGTCGTCGTAGAGAAGAGCTACTAGCACATAATTAACAACAGTTTTATACATTTTTGTACGTTTCTCAGGTTAGGATGACTATTCTTGTTTTTCCTTACGGAATCAAAATGTAATACAAGTGGAATGTGTGTAATTTATATTCGTTTTACGTATGGTTTATGAAATAAATGTGCTTTCATTTTAAAAATGGCTGCAATGTATACAAAACCAAGATGTGACTCTCCTTCACTGATAATTAACTATCGTGTTGTGTCGTTGACCATCGTGTGTATTCGAGTTCGAATCGCTGGAACGGAAGATTTAAGAAAATGGCTGACAAGTAAGTGGAATCAAAATGCAAGTAAGATGATATTTTTAATTTATATGTGGTGGAATAACAAAACAGCAAGCTGTAATGATGAAACTTGTCGTAAATATGACAATATTTATATAGTTTATAG
>JAULBZ010003142.1:0-17094 GCA_032360805.1 Neoturris breviconis
ATCCTATCCAAGTATTTTACTTACCTGCCAAGTTTCAAAGTGTAACTCCATCGGGAAGTAGGCTTTCTAAAATAGGTATGTGACGTCATCATGACGTCATCAGTACCAAATTTAGGCCATTGCATTCGAATTCTAACGAAGCATTTTGCCTCCCTGTCAAGTTTCAAGATCAAACTCCAATCCAATCCCCCTTTTTTCTTCCCTTAAAGTCCGTATCTAGCGCATGAGATATATCTGGTCTGTAAATTTGGTTTTGGGACGGTGTTTTTGTTTTTGGGACGGTGGACGGTTTGCAGTGGGACGGTGGACGGTGGTTATGGAAAATGCCCTTTTTATTCGTGTACTTAAGAGCTATCCGTGTTTCTCATTTTTTCTGTGACTATTTCTTTTGGGCATTTTCTCCAAATTCGCGAAAATTAGTATGTGCAAAATTAGCAAAGATGCTAATTTTTAAGGGGAATATTTTCACACAGCTTTTTCAATCACTTTTTTGGCCAGTATTTTAAATCTGATCATATCCTAAAAATAACAATATAGCAATTCTTTTATCTAAATGTAAAATGTTTGATGAAAGAAGACAATTGTCTCATAGTGAGCAAAGATAACACATAATTTCAATGTAATTACATGTAATTATGACAGCTTATTTTAGTTATTCATACATGAAACAAACGAATATATTAACTTGTAAATTTCAAATATTGACTGACTGAATACTATTTTCCAGGAAATATTTTATTCAAGGCAATGAGAAAGAAATATCACAAACTCACTTTGAGCAATTTTTCAGCAGTTTTTAATGCCATTTGTTCTGAATCATGTCTCTCTACTGTGCTAAAAAAATAGTGAACAAAATTATTCATTTATATCATACATTTTGATCATATGCTTCAGTATTATCATTGTGTAAGGAGCCATCTCCAAATTCGTTTCATAAAGCAGATATTTTAGCAGCTTTAAAGAAGTCAAAATCAATAAATTTGAGAAAAATTGATCAACGATAAAGAGTGTAAGTCAACGAGTTTGCAATTGATTGGTTTCTTTGGTATGAAGAAACCAACGAATTGCAAGATCGTTGATTCAGCATTCCTCCTCTGGGAACGAATTTTGGAGATGGTCTCTGACAACGGCATTGAGTTAACAATCAGCCAAGGTATATTTAAGTCAGAAAAGAGTACTGAGTCAATGATCTTGCAATGGATTGGTTTCTTCGTACCAAATAAACCAATCCATTGCAAGCTCATTGACCTAACACCACACTTCTGTACAAATTGATTTTTGTTGATGTCATTGGACCATTGTATAGTAACAAAGGTTATTTAAAGTAATGTACTGCTATAATTACAACATGAGTTATGAGACCTATGTAAAATGAAATTAGGTAAACTCAGAGATCGATCAGTATAAGTCAAATTAGTACACGAGAAGAAGAGCATTATGTTAAGAAACTTGTATTTGATTGGTTTGTTCTTCTTAGAAACCAATCAAGTACAAGTGTATTATAACCACAAACACTATTTACGCTTATTTAATTCCTATACCTTTCATTTCCAACTGATTCAAATGTCTCTCCTCCTGGAAATAAAAAATTCAAAAATACGGTGATATTTATCTAGTCAGTGATTCGATATAAGATGCAAAGTATGGTTTTTATATGTTCCATCTTTAGAAAAGCATACAAACTTTCGTGATATTTACCTAATCAGTGATAAAGTGCAAAGCATCGCACCCTCAGAAAAGTGTTCTTGTATCAATTTCCGAATCAGCTCTCTTAACTAACGAAACGTTAAGAATCAGGACTGTTAGGAAAGTAGACAAATTGGACTACTTCAGATTAAACTCACCTACGATTTCACTATCAGGATTTAAACATATTTCAACCATGTTGTAAAGAGCACGCTCACCCCTAAGAATAAAGAGAGTTGCTGCACTTAGTTCCGGGCTGTGCAACTGAAACTGTGTTGATAATGCACTCAGTTACAGAGATGATTAACAGAGTGATGCTGAGTTGAAAACCAATTTCTAATAACTTAAATGACTCTCCTAAAGCACCATATATAAATAATATAAGATATATATATATATATATATATAGACAATATAAGTACATAGTAGCATCTATATTGTCATATAAAATATTTTTTGACGATTATATGTAAAGTTTTGTAACACAGTCACATTGTAAATACTTGATGCAAAAATCTTTTTTTAATTAAGTACCCAAAAACTTAGGTTTTCAACGTTGTTCTAGAGTTGTGTCTTGCCCAAACATAGACTTAAAATTATTTTAAGTGTTGTAAAACATTTGAGGCTCAAATTGAAGAAAAATGAGAACAACAAAGCTGACGAGAATTTGAAGTTTTCTTATAAAAAAAAATGTGTATTTGGAATCGATATTACCGTAATGCCTCGTTTAAGCGCCCAGGCACTTATTTAATATTTGAGCCTCAATCAACAAAACTTAAGGTATTTAGAAATTTTTGGGAGAATAGGAAAAACACCACAATGATATGCTCGTATTATACTGTTTCTTATTTTCTTAATCAATATCTACATCTTCATCATCTGAATTTTAATCTAACAGCAAAAACTAATGTATGGATTTTCGTTTTCACTAAAAAATGTTTTAAAAAAGGTCAAATTCGAATAAGCGCCTGGGCGCTTATTTAATTTTAAATTTCTAGAGGGGGACGCTTATTTGAGGAAGGAGGGGTGGGCGTTTATTGAAATTTGTGCAAAAAAGGGGGGGGGCTTATTCGAGGGGGGCGCTTAAGCGAGGCATTACAGTATGTTTAAGCTTTATCTGTACCAAAACAAAATAATATTTAGATACTTCCAATTCAGCTTCAATTAACCAAAACAAAAGTTAATAAGAATCAATTGTAAAATCATACTCAGTGAGCAAAATTTTGTTCATGGTCTGCATTAAAAATTCGTCTCTATCAAAATATAAGTAATCAATATAAGAACCATACATATTATTTACCACTTGTTCTTAATTTTTTCTTAATCTCAGCATATTCTTAACTTTTGGGCAAATTTCAGCCTTATGTTCTTATAAACGTTGCTCTTATATAAAATAAAATGTTTACACAAGGATTTTAATGAACTAAAATAAGTGTCGTAAGTGCATTATTTAAGTACAGCTTACCATAAATTATCTTTTCTTGCTAAGTTAAAATGTTTCAATGCAGTTGATGCATTATTTAGATACCTAAATGTCAAAATAAAAAACAAATTAAGGGATCATCTCAAAATTTAGCTCAAAAGTCAACTTTTTTGGTACGATTAAATCAACTGAAATCCAACAAAAATGAATCTGTATAGAAAGGTGTTAGGTTAACAAAATTGCAATGGATTGGTTTCTTCGGTATGAAGAAACCAATCCATTGCAAGATCGTTGACTCAGTACTCTTCTCTGTAGATTTTATGTTTGAGACGGTCCCTAAAGTGTTACAATTAAGCTGTTAAACTGAATTTATCATTACAATAAAAAAAAGATAAATAGAAATATCACAAACCATTCATATAAGCCTTTACAGTAATTAAAACCTGCTTCCATTGGTGCACGAGGATTTGATAAAGATGCCTATAAGAATATAAACTATTTTTTCAAAACAAGGACTATCTACAACACAGACAACATAATTAGTCTGGTCGTACAACGTTTAATTATTAGATTGATCCAGGTATGTTTTGATTTATTTTTTGTCTGAATCATTATATTCTTTCGAGCAGCAAAAAAAGAAACTAAGAAATCCAACTTGATTAGCCGGCACAATTTTCTCGACGTTCAACCCATTCCAGTTTTAGTGAGATAAAAGGTTACTGCTAAGCTATTTAAGGGTATCCTAAAACTTCACTTAAAGTTCCAACATTCTATATTTTCACGATTTTGGGGAATTTCAGCGTTTGAAAACCGAGCAAGGTATCTCCGTGAGCAAAAACTGGTTTAAAGTTGGCAGTAAAGACACTAGAATAACATCGTTCGACATTTTTCTAGCGTCTTTACTGCTGACTTTGAGCGAGTTTTTGCCTCCTGGGATAGGCACTGACATCTCTATTTTTCTAATAGTAAATATTCTAAAATAACACGCTTGATAAGCGCAATGAACATAATAAAAAGTTGTTGATGCAAAGAAGACAGACGTGATTTTGTAAAACTGGAAAATCTCATTAAATATTAGCACTGACACCTTTAACTGGTTATAGGTGCCAACGCCTTTTATCTGGGGTTAGGGTACTAAATTAGTGGGTAACAAAATATTGATCCAAAGAAATAAACAAGTTCCAAAATGGGTTGAGCATAAATTTTAATCTGGAATTTTAACTTAGTGAGAGGGTAAGAAAGCTTACACAGTAGTATACTCACACTGTTTGCTGAAATATGGGAATAGTAGCACTTTTATATACAACTTTACAAAATCAAAGGTAAAGAATCGTTAACATTACTTTAAGGCACTTATCTATTCCCTAAAATTAATGTGACATTACTTACTTCTTCAAGGTATTTATCACATTCTGACAGCTTACCAGCTCTACGAAGAAGTTCCACTAACTTCGAAAGCGCATCATAATAATCTATAGAATTAAGTTAAATTTATGAACATGCTTAATATCTACTGAAAGTCTAATCTGCACACAGATGCTTATAAGTATCCATAATATATTCTTCTTATTCAAAAATATTGGTGCTGGAAACAACCTGGAAGTTTTCTAAGCTTTGAACAATGCTGAGTGCATATAACTTAATCTAAAACAGGAACCAAAATAAGCATTGCCGTATTTTCACGAATAAGCATCCACGCCGCTTATTTAATTTTTTGGATGCGTATTGGAGAAAATACACCACTAAATATCAGTAAAACCTTCTTCTTCATCAGATGGATCAACTTTTAAATCAAATAATTACTCTTAAAGGTGCGGAGCTTATTAGAGGATGGTGCTTATTTGAGACTAGACTATTCTACAACAAATTAGCTAGGTATCAATTGATGTCAGGAACAGCACCTCCTGTTTTTAGATGAGCAGAAACATTTAAACGTTTTATGATAGTACCATACAAGATTGATGAAACTTTCATTTCGTGAAAGAAACAAAATGCAAGTTGAATACAAATTTAACAACAAACCTGCCAGCAGACGGCGCCTGAAAAACTTTAAAACGTCAAAACAATATTGCAATGTTGTTTTGACGTTGTTTCAACATTGTTCTGATGTTCTATGGCCTCTGGGAACAGTCTTAAGACATAATATCCTGCAAAACTGACAAAACAAAAGATTCAGTTACTTATTTTGACAGTTAACCACTAAATAAGAGGATTCCCATGTTACCTGGTTTTCTCTCAAGAAGTTGTTGAAAATGAAATGTCGCTGCATCATACTCATTCTTGTGAAACAAAAGATCAGCCATCATCTATAAAATACACAGAATGATGTACAAATCAAGTACTTCATTGTTGATACCAAACTATTCAAACAAAACCTATATTTGCTATAATAAGAAATAACATCCATGGAGAAGAGTCAGTGTTTGAAATAAGAGCAAATAATTACAGTGAAGGAGTGATTTTTGAGCATCGCTTTAGGCTAGAAATCAGTAGGTAATGCTCAAAAATACCTCTTCCACAGTGATTATTTTGTTCTTATTTGAAACACTGAGATTGCTGAGAGCTTTGGAAAGAGTGTGATAGTTTACTATCATTGTGATGATTGTTAGAGCATAATCAATTTACTGCAATAGAACACTCCTTTTCACAAAGAATGGCAAGAATACATACTAAAGTAGCTTGGTCATTATCTTTATCATTTTTTAAAACATTCATCAATTGCTGCTGACATGAATCCAAATCAGCATTCATAAGATATAGTTTTGCAAGTGATAACATAGACTAAAACAAAATAGCATTCATAAGATATAGTTCTGCAAGTGATAACATGGACTAAAACAAATCAGCACACAAGGTATAGTATCGCAAGTGATAACACAGACTACAAAACATGCCATCTTGATGAAGCCTGTGAAAAGCATACAAATCACTAGTTTAATTTAACTCAACAAATTTATATGGTTGTTTATCATTTATCATACAACCATATTTATCTATTTACCAAACTATTAACATGTCCATACTAAGTATACTATAATGCCCTGCCATAATCTGTCATAATATCCTTCATGGTAAATATTCATTCCTTAGAAGATGAAATCGAAAAATAATTAGTTCAGTAACATGATCTAACAAAAAAGTTGCCACCACTGCTTCCATTGTTACATCAATAGCCCATCCAACATCTTTTTATTGAGTAAAGATTACTGTTTTGGTAGAACAAATAAATAAATTCGAACAATACTCGAGAAGAAATAAAACCTGAAAAGATGAGTGTCAATTGCAGATTTCTGTTCTTATTCACTGTGTCAAATGAATACGAACTCCGTCCTTATAGTCAGACATAAGGTGCTTGTTACTTTGCTTAAGAAGCATTTCATACAATAGCCATAAGATTGAATTGATAGTTAATAACAATGCAGAATGCTCACAGTAGAATCTCCTTCATTGTAAAATGTTGCTTCCTTAAAAGATTTGATTGCTTTTTCATAATCTTTCATAGTGGTATAATAATCACCAATATGGCTGCTAATCCTATAAATAGATCACCAATAATATTCTTTTGAAAGTGAATGGATGTTAAGGCACTAGGCAAAGCTTTCAACCAATGTAATGGCTTCATTTAGAATTCGTCCAAACGAATTTGCCTAGTGGAAACCGCCTTAAGGGTAGTCTTCATGGTTAAAACTGAAAATGCTCCAAAAATCTTTTTCAGGAGAAAAATGTTATAATAGCAGTGACAATTAGGTTGTTTGTTAAAAAAAATCTTGCACACTTCAGCAACTGCATAAGACATTATCATATCACATCACCATGACATAATTGAACAACTAACAGGAGTGAATGATGGTGTCTCCATTAAATAAATGACTTACGTTGCAGCAAGAGCTTTTTGTGACATCAACTCATCAGGTTGTTCTATACCAACACGTTTAATTACTCTAAATACAGAAATATAAGAGTTTTATTCCTTTTTCTCTCTAATAAATGTATAAATATTGTAAAGAAAACAATGTTTAGTGTCAGTGGAATAAATTGATTGAACAAAACAATTTACTAATAACACAAGAAACACACAAGTAAATAAACTTGTAACACAAATCCCTTCATAAAGACCTAATCAATATCAAAGATAATCATTGAGCAAGCCTGAATATAACTGCACGACATCACCTGTAGAGGAGTGTTTTTTGAGTATAGTCTTACTCAAAAAACACTCCTCCACTGGTGATGTCCTGCAGTTATATTCAGGCTAGTCGAGCATAAGCAGCTATCACGTTCAGTGGTTTTAGTTGCATGTATTTCTTACTTATGTGTCTAGATACATCATGGAGGTCGCACTTCTTTTGAATTAAATTGCTGATAGTCAGCACATTCGATTGTATTTCTCTCGTGTTTATTTTTCATCTGATTCACTGCGGAGGAGATATTTTGAGCATAGCTTCAAGTTTGCTAGTCTAAAGCTATGCTCAAAAATCACTTCTCCACAATAACTATTTGCTCTTATTTCAACCACTGAAACTGGACCAAAAATATTGATGAATTACTAAAGAAATATAGTTTTAAGAACATTTTCATGAGAGCTTTTTCTTGTTCTATGAAAACCAAGTTATAAAATGGGTGACATTTAATTCATCAGAAGACTACTCTTTTAAGATTGTACTCTTCACTTCAAAATTTACTGTTTTTATATTCAAAACCTCGTTCATACCTTCCTTGTACATCTCTGGCTTTTAAAAAAGTTTGTAATGTTTCTTCACCATCTTTAGTATCTGCATAAATCTTTGCCAGTAAAAATGTACATTTTGTTTCGTCCATAAGCCTTGATAAGTCATTTGCTAAATAAGAAAGATATAATTAATTCCGTCTCTTGTAAAGATTTCATGCGAAAGCCAAAAGAACACATTCCATTGGTAGCAATTTCTACCAATAGAATGTCTATATGTAATTTCATCTAGAGTATCTCTTCAGAAATACATACTTCAATAGAGAATTGATCTATCGTATTTATCAGAATAAATTCACTGAGCATTTATTTCATTCACAAGTTTTTAAGAGGACATTCATTCAAGAGGGTGTTGAATGTGGGGTTTAATTAAGAGGGGTGTTTATTTATTTCTGTATAATTTCAAAGTCTTTTTCTTCAATTCATTGTGTTTACATAACAAATATTAGAGCTTTTGTTTGAATTGCTCGGTTATTGTGTGTGCATCTATATGCACCACTTTTTCTTCACTGTGAATTATTTGAAAATTAATGAATACTAACGAAAACTGTTACTTACTTCCAGGGTGTTGGAGGGAATACTATACAGAAAAATGGCTTAGACTTACAAGAATTATCTTTGAGTGTCTGCTTTAAGATTCTTTCAGCTTTTTCATAGTTTTTCAATTTCATATGAAGTTCAGCAAGATCAAACCTACAACATTGGAAATTATATAAACTATAATCTTAAGATCAGAGCACTAGAATTATAATTTTAAAGTCAAAATCAGCTCTTGTAATTGCCACCAAATAGGTTTTTGCAGAGAAAAGTAAACAATATTGCAATTAGGATAAAACTTCAAATAAGCAAATAAGGGAAGAAGGTTTACTAATTTTTGGAGATTTTAAAGGGGACGCTTATTCATTGTTTCAAAATGTAGTAACTCAAGGATAAGGTTTCATTACTAGTTTGATTTGAATTTCACTTGCATATTGTTTTAAAAATGGAAGGTTATGTTCACAACATTGGACGTATAGAATGAAAGTACTTTACCACTTGTTTCCGATCAAGAGGACACTTCTAATAAGAGACTCTATAGTAGAGGACACTTATTAGAGAGAGCTCTTATTAATGACTATATACAGACAAGGTCAACCATTTTGTAAATAAACAAATTATAATGGTGGAAATAAAATAAAATAATCACTGTGGAGGAGTAATGTTTGAATACAACTTTAGCATAAAGCTATATTCAAAAGCCACCACTCCACAGTGATTATTTCCAACACTGCTTTTGAAATCCACTTCTACTACTGAGAACATTACCTTAAAAAACTTTGGTTACCAGACCTTACAGCAGCTTCATAATAACTAATAGCCTGAAACAAAATAAACAAAAACTCATCAGAATAAATATTTATCAACAGTTTGTCGGTGGATCAATGTATTTTATCAACAGTTTATTGGTGGATCTTAAAATTGGATGCTAACCTGATAATGATGTATAGTATTGATGACACCGAAAATATTTACCTCCTCATTTGGAAAATGCTATATATATTCGTTATTGCGAATGAAGAACATTACGTTAAATGAGCTTGAAATATTTAAGATTCTTCTTTAACACAAACAGCAATATAAACTTCGTTAAATTAGCATAAACTACCTGTAACAGGCTTTTGAATTCATGTCGGCATTCCCCTGTGGAGGAGCATCTTTGGAGACTAATTGAATTCGGAGGCCTGCTGTAAAATTGCATATTTGATTCTGTTTACACTTTTATAAATAATGTAAGATTTTCATTAGTAGGTTCTCCTTAGGAATAAAATATCTAAGAAAGTTTTAAGCACATACCTTCATATATTGATGTGTTTTAACAAAAGCCTGGCCAATTTTACTAGCTAGCCCAGAATCCTTTGGATTCTTCTTCAATGCAGATTCATATACTTCAATTGCTTTTTCAGGCTAAAAAATAAGAAATGATTAAAAATAAAAAATGATTGAAAAGAATGAATCTACGTTAAAATTAATGTACAAAAGGTATTAACATTTACTTTTAAAAGAGGAATTAAGGTTTGAAAATCACCCCCATTTTATTGATAGTGCTCGATAATGCAAATACTTTTTTATTTCAAGTCAATTCATCAAGCGGTGCTCAAGTTACAAGAGCTTAAGTTTTTGGAGCCTTCTTGATTTTTGTAAGTCTGAACTCAGAATATTTTTTAATTTTGAAGATTGACATCACAATAATTGTACATTATCAGTACTCAAAATTTTGAACGCTTAAAAATCTAAAATATTAAAAAAAAAAACACAAACCTTGACACAATCGTAAAACTCACTGAGAAAAGTTAAAGATTAAAAAAAAAATTTTTGCATGTGTTAACTAGTTCCAAACCTCTTTTGATTTTTCTACATAATGCCATATTATCATATTAAACTGTTCGATTTCCTTGAAATCTCCAAAGATTGTATAACTGACCACATACTTGTGTAGAAAGTTTAAATCCAATTAGCCAGGATTTCAGATAAAACCAAAAAAGGCTAACACAAAAAGAGATTTGGAACTATGCAAATTTTGATATATATATATTTTTTAATTTTGGATTTTTCTCAATGAGTTTTACAATTATGGCAAGTTTTATGCTTTTTTCTTTTAGATTTAGTAAGCTTTCAAAGTTTTGAATTCTGCAAATGCACAATTGCGATGTCATAAATATAATATAAAAATGTCATAATATGTAAATGTCATATAATTTTTATCTATCCTGAATTGATACCTTGCAAAAATCAAGAAATCTGCAAATTTTAATCTCTTATAACTCGAGAACCAACTGATGAATTGACTTGAAATGAAAAGCATTAGTTTGTATTATCCAAGTGCCTTCATTTTCAACAACCAACCTTAATTTCCCTTGAAAACTTGGAAAGCACCTGATTAAAGAGGAATAGAATATAACTACCTCTTGTATACTCATATATGCATCACCAAGTAAGAGGAATGATTGAGGACTTGGTTGTTTCTCAACGAGTTCCCTAAAAACAAACAGATTGTTGATAATAATATTCAATGAAAAGACAACAATTAAAATAGCCTAGTATACAAAGTTCTTTTAAAATAGTATACTAAGCTCTGATCTTTTTCCTTTCAAACAACAAAGTTATGATTTAGAGAGGAATATGAATGGGAAGTAAAACAGAAACCGATGGCTTATGCAATGAAGAAGCTAAACTGTAATTATTAACTTCTTTAAATCATCTTAAACCTTAAAAAGATTTATAGACAAAAACACCCAAAGGAATATATTCCTCGTCAATACCTAGAAAATGTTTCTGACACTCCAAAAAAATTAATTATGCTATGATCATAAACACTAAGGGACCATCTCCAAAAAAACATTTCCAGGAGAAGAGTGCTGAATCAACGATCTTGCAATTGATTGGTTTCTTCATACTAAAGAAAACAATCAATTGCAAGCTGATTTATTGATTTTGACTTCTTTAAAGCTGATGAAATATCTGCTGTATGAAACAAATCTTGGAGATGGCTCCTAAGCTTTAGAATTCTAGTACACTGGATAACTATTTAAAGTGGTCGTCCATTTAGTATATAATCAAAGGTATGGTATTGAAAGTAGCCGACCAATCCACGTGAAAGTTAAACCTAAGCACATAAATATGATTTGCATACACACATTATAAGTCAGTGTTTGAAATAATATGTCTTCAGAGTGCTAGCTAGGATTTTTGAGAAGATAACGTTTTCCATCAATTTGAGAAAAAAATCAGGAAAATTGAATTTTCAATTGGGAAGATGATTGATAATGTCATCTCTAAGGGCTGGCTTACACCCTGGTCTTTATTAAGTTGATAAAGTTTCAGGTCAAATAAACAATTGGAACACCATTATCAAGGTAAAATTATGTCAAGTCACTGTGGAGGAGAGTAGTGAAATTTTATATCAAGGATAAATACCAAAATTTTACATTGCAATAGGATTTCCTGTCCTTAATGACTTGATAAAGTTTCAGGTCAATTAATAAACAATTAGAATACCTTTATCAAGACATAATTACATTAAATCACTGTGGAGGAGAGCGGTAAAATTTTATATCATAGAATGAAGCAATGCTCAAAAATCACTCCTCCACAGTGGATATGAATTGCATGCACATATTATACATTATAGTATTATGTACACATCAAATATGTGTTTGTGTATGCACATGCATAATGTATAAGCATAGTATAATTATAAATAATACCTGGAATGAGAAAAAACTTACTTGTAACACTCAATGACGGACCAGATACCACCTTACATCCTAGAGTAATATAATTAGATACTAGTGATATAAATACAAGAAATAACTGTGGAGGAGTGTTTTTGAGTATTATGTTCCAGTGACAAATTGGAAAACTATATTCAATCAAAGGTATGGTAATGAAAGAAACCGAGGGAGAGTTAAACCCAGCATATACTAGACATTTTGGCTTTAACAAAGTTCTAACATGGGAAACTTCCATTTTCCACCTGCGACCAAAAATTATTTTTTTCCCTGTTCACGTGATGATGATGTCATCACTTTTATTGATGGAAAAATATAAAAGTCTTCAATCATAAAAAAATAATCACACCGTTCGATAGCCTTTCCAAAACGAAACAAAAGACTTCACATTTATTGATGACGTCACAAATTTATGACATCGTATAATAGCTCAAATCATATTTTCTGACTATTTTTGAGATTATGAGCAATGTGTGACTGCTATTGTCAATATTATGGATAGAATGGATAGAATACATGGATTAATAATAAAGAGTATAAGGAGAAAATAGTCCCTTCGGTTAAAATTTCAAAGTTCCTATTCACTACCATCCTTATGGCTATCATCATTTTCGTAATTGTCCTTATCGAAATAAACTAACTTTATTTCAGACTCGTCTTCATCTACCTAATAGTCGTTAAGAATAGGCTCTCCATCTAACTCTCGAACTAATAATGTTTGAGCTATGAAACTTGGCACACTTATAGCCCAGGACAAGATCTTTTCAAAATAGTATTAGTTTTTTGCTGACATCAGCATTTTTGGTTATGACGTCATCAGAATTTTCAAATTTTGTCAATTTTTTTAGAAAAGTATGTGCTCTCTTCAAATGCAAAATAAAGTTTGACTGGGAATTGCTTTTTAACTTCTGTTGATTGATAGTTTCAAGGATTAGTATCCTATCTATAGAAATTATGTAGGTATGAAATAGGGGTCAAAACCCCAAAGATTTGGGAATCGGGGGAAAATCGGGGGAAAAAGGTTATCACTCCAAAATATTTTTTGCATAGGTTCTACTGAATCAGAGTTCAAAATTTAAAGTTATTCCTTTTTGTAAACAAAAGATAATATATTTTTGGCATTTCAGATTTATAGGTGGGAATACTCAGATAATGGCGAATAATTAGCAATCGACCTGAAATTTGGCCCAACATCGTAAATTAAGTTCACATTAAGGCCAGTACAGAAAAACCATAGCATCACCATTAACATCTTCTTCGCCTAAGTGATCGTCTCAAAAATAATATCTACAGAGGAGATTACCGAGTCAACAATCTTGCAATGGATTGGTTTCTTCGAAGTTTGTTGACATAACACACTTCTGTACAGATTCATTTTTGTTGAATTTTAGTTGATTTAACCCTACCAAAAAAGTTGGTTTTGGAGTGAAATTATAAGATGGTCCGTAACCAATCAAAAAGTTTAACCAAGTCAAACTAATATTAAGCTTTTTCAAAACTTTCACTTTTCCAACCCCATACAAAAAAGATTTCGTGTCACATCCTCCAGTGATAGCATGAATTTGCAGCAATTTCAGATAAATTTCTGCTCCAATAATAGTGGTCAACAATCTTATGTTGACAAACTTTGTATGATCAACTTTCATACCGTAAATCCTCTAATTAGCGCCACGCTTATTAAATTTTTGAAAGGGTGCTTAAATTTAACGGAGGCGCTTAATAACTTTTGAAGAAAATAGACTCAACAGTTATTAGAAAAAAAAGCACAAAAAAAAATGATGACTATTGATCATCGTTATGGATTAGTTAAAATTAATTTGATAACTCCTCCATGTCACTCTTTGTGGCTTTTTTGAACGAATCATGTTCAGACTAAATGCACATTTAGGCTGCAAAAAACCTCCTTCCCACCTGGCAACGTGTATTCTCTTAATTAGAGGAGACACTAATTAGAGGGTTCGCTAATTAATATTCTTCATAAAAAACTGGGCGCTAATTAGATAATTTTACGGTAAGCCAATCCTTTATTGGCACCATCTTCGCGTGCATGTATTAAAAGAATCAAGACATCTGTCTTTAGAAATGACAACAACGTTAGCATCATGAAGTGATACATGCAAAATCAAATGTGTGTCAGCTTCTTCTTGATTACATTGGAAAAGAATTAAATTGTGCCGTTCTTCAACATTGTTTCGCTTTCATTGATGACTAATGGTAGTTACCTTAAATCTACTCCTCACCTTGTTCATCTTCATGAATTTTATAAATATATCCAATAATTCAACCAATTGGATCAAAAGTGCATTTTGGATCATTTTTGCCTGAAGCTGGGGACCAGAGTGGATGGAGATAGAACTTTATTGGCAAGTCATTACAATATATTGATGGTCATGGTCTAATAAGATAAGTAGAATGTCATCACCAGTGATGTAAAGTGATATAGTAATAACCCATCCAAACTTCATTTGGTAGTCTAAAAACACATGTGGTGCCCTGATGACAGTTATTTTCAGACATGTTCCAATTATATACTTGGTCTTCCAAAATTTAACAAAAAATCTAAACAGCAATGTTGGCCCTCAAAATTTATATACACACATTTCTTTTTATAAGAACAGTTGTCAAAACAACAACAAATAATCACTGGGGGAGAACATTTGAGCATACACAGGTTAAAGCTATGCCCAAAAATTGCTCCTCCACAGTGATTATCTCTTATTTCGACCTCTGAAAAACATATGAAGAAATACACGTTCAAATTGACAAAAAAACACCCCAGGTTTAACTAGGAGTTAGCTAGGAGTAAAAATATTTTGCATGATAGAGGAAAGGATACCATTGCAGTGTCTACATGAAGCTGACGCATGAAAAGGTCATAGTCCCATATAGATGATAATAGCTTGATTAATGAATAAAACACACATGAAAAAATCAGAGTACCCTACAGATAATAGTTCGATTAATGAATAAAATGTAACGCATTTACAAAACTTGGGTAGTAAGAAATTCAGGCTGAAACTAAATCGTTCAGCCCATGCCGTAATTTAAAGCTTCTTACACACCCATTCAGTAAAATTATCCACGGCCTAACTCACCTGTTGTAGTAGCATTTACACAAGTTGTCTTTGTTAATTTATATGAAAATAGCATATTGACGCAAAGCTTGTATTCATTACACGGCTCTAATTTCTTAGCAGCACACGTAAATGTAGTTATATTCACCAACATGCAATTATCCTACAATGTATACGTTAGGTTTCAAAATAGTATCAGTGAAGAGGAATTCTGAGTAAATGATCCATTACACTCTCCTTCCCAGAGACCATAATTAAAGATTCGAGTAAGTTGAAAAAGAAAACTTTATTAGTGACAATGGCAGATAATGGAAATTTACTTATCATAGCATGGCATTAGGATTTCATGTCCTTATTAAGTTGATAAAGTTTCAACAGTACCTACGATAGTTAGTTCCTTCTATCGAGCATGAAGCTTTCTTTCCCCAGAGAGGATCCTATATATCTTCCTCAAACTTACGGTTTTTATCTCATCGTCGTAATGTTGTCAACAATGCCTCAAATATGGTTGGTTCATTCTATCATTCGGGCAAACATCTATGTCCGAGTTCAATTCTATATCTCTACAAAAACCAAATTCGACCAACCATGAAATAATTGTTGTCCCATCTGGGGAGGAGCTTTTCAGCAATGTCTATCATCTCTTGACTATATCCAACATTGTCAAGGGTTAGTTGGACAAATTATACTCAACCATGCAGCCTCTTTCGCATTGTCGAACTGTTTCTAGCCTCTCTCTTTTCTATCACTATTTTGGCGGTAAATGCTCTCATGAGTTTTACTCAAGAAACTCACTTCTCTAAAGTATTTTCAAATTACCTGTTCTTTCATGACAATCCTAAATCTTGTTGTAAATCCTAAAAGTAGCTTCTTTCCTCATACTGCAAAGTTATGGAACTCTTTGCCCCATGATTCATTTCCCTCTTCATATAATCTGGTGACATTTAAACTAACTTAATCTTTAAGATCAATGAAATAGTATAAAGGAAATTTTTAACAAATCAAATTTCTATTTCTATTATTTCAAATCTCTTTCATCTTTTCTTCTTTTGTCATTATCTGATCTTTTGAGATTTAAATGATCATCTTTCTTTCAACTTTGTAAATTGTCTTCTTCTTTTGTAGCTCACTGTCTAGTAGTGACCTTGTTGATTTCCTAATTACTAGGCCTACATTAAACTAACAAAGGTTGTTAACAAAGACAATGGCACGGATCAATTTGCAAACAAACAAAATGAGTTGTAGAAATAAGTATAAAATAACCATTATGCTGAGCATAGCTTCAGTCCTAAAGTTATGCTCAAACATCACTCCTTCATGGTGATTATTAATTCTTACCTCAGATACTTTAGATACACCATCATAAGCAAGTAGTTTTATACGATACATTATAACGGCAGTACTTTCTGAAATATTTCCAACAACACCAATTGCAGTTGATGTTATTTTAGTTGTTCGGAAGTGAACTTTTCCACCTGTGAAAACATGTGTTCGAAATAAGAGGAAATAATCACTGCGAATGAGGGATTTTTTGAGGATAGCCTCAGTGCTCAAACATCCTCCTCCACAGTGATTATTTATTCTCAACCACTGAAAACAATATACTTTATTAAGCCTGAAAACAATTGTTGAGCATCACTTAAGGTGGAGTGTTGTATAGTAAAGAACTGTACTCAAACATACTTCTCCGCGATATTTTACTGATCACTAACTCATCAATGGGTCTCGAATTCTGCAATCAGTTGTTATAATTTCAGCACCACGGGGTCGAAACAGATGTACTTAATTGAGGGAATACATAATAATCAAAGGTACAACATTGAAAATAGCCCACCAAACCAAGTGAAAGTTAAACCTAAGCATATAAATATGATTTGCATACACACATTATACAGTGTTTGAAATATGTCTTTATTA